>JAFFZR010021302.1:0-11175 GCA_018397195.1 Lethrus apterus | reverse complement strand
AGCAAGAGACAAGAAATGTAGGTAACATATGTGTCTATCAGCAAAAAAAGTTTCAAAAGTATTCATCAAATAACAAAAAAAGTATGAGCTTCTTAAAATGTGGATGACCATTTTTTGACCACTTACAAAACAGGCAGAAGAGAAAATAACATGCCAAATAATGCTTTCTTTCAGTACAAATCCACATACCAAATTTGGTACCAATCGCGAAAAGCGTTATAAAGTTTTCTCGAAAAAACGATTTCTTTTCAGGAAATTTGTATCCCTCTAGCGGCTAAACGAAGCAACTTTGAATAGAGGTAAGTTTTTTTGGCCTCAGGAATATGTGTTATTATTTTGTACAGACCTTTCGGGGACATCCCGTATAATAATACATATAATAAACCGTTTAGAAAAAACGAAAAGCTTGCTTGAAGCAATTTGATTTAATTAATTTTTTATAATTTTTAGCGTGTTCACAAAAACCAATTATTTTTTGGGGGCCAAACAATTAATAATCTCAAGGCCTAACACAAGTATTTAATTATGTAATTCTGGGTATCTTTTATTAGTCTGATCAAACCTTAACCTAAATAAAATCAATAATTTACTCTTTTTAATAGTTACTAAACGTATGCATAAAATGTTAAGTTATAAACAATTAAATAGCTTTTTAATATGCAGGTTTTAACAGCCATTTTTTTAAACTAGATACAACTCTAATCCAACTTTATGAATTAGCTTGATGACATTCAATAAAAATCGAAAAATCGTTGGTTATTAGAAGAAAATATTGAAATGTACGCAATTTTATAAAGAAATAAGTAATGAAGCGAATGATAGTGGCAACCACGAGAATAGGGGATAAAGAAAAATCAGAAGATATCAGATGAAGAAAATGATGGACTAAAATAAGATGATAGAACGGTGAAGATGGAGAAGATAAACATTATCCCAAATAAGATTTTTAAAAATAACTAGAGCCTAAGTGCTGAGTCAATAGATTAGTCATCTGAAAGGTAAAAGAATTGAAAGTATTAGAAAGTGAAAAAATAAAGAATGATTCCGTGTATTGTTTGCAAAATTTTATTTATTGTTAATGGCAACTCAACATTCTAATCAAGTGTACAAATTTCTTACCAATCGCATTTTTAAATATACTTGTGTTCACTTGGATACCAATTTCCGGAGCAGGGCTACAAGAGTTTTTATAAACTTCCCCATCAGGACAACATTTTTTAATACATGTCTGATCACCGTTCATACATACGTCAATGGTTTCGCATGTACGCACCACCAAATTATCATCTAAACCCTCATCAAAACAATAATCACCATAAAAATAAATTTTGTTGTTAAGACGTATCGATTTATCCGAATTAACAGTGAAATTATCAAAATTTTTGTTATCCACAATAACTTTACAGTGTTGAAGCCCAGATTTAACCAACATTACGTCTCGTGAAAATTCTTCGTGTATTTTCCATCCCGTCGATATGCATTTATGACCCTCGTAAAAATGAAACGGCGGACAACATTTCGGAAAATAGATTTCGCTTAGTATCGATTTTGGAGCGCAATTCACTTTAACCGAATAATTCGACGACACGAAATATAATTGTTTTTCTTTCGAAAGTCGTAAGCATTCGCTGTCGTTGGCCGCGTTGATATTTTCGAAATTTTCGCCTTCGTATTGAAAGTAATTTTCGCCGTTCATGTATTTTTTAAGTTCACAGTTTGAATATGTAACAAATAATAAAATTAATAACGCGCGACCAATCATCGTGAAGCACCACTCACTGCATCGTTATTGAAACTAAAGAGTCTATTGGAGTTCTGAACGGTTTCGACGGGATTACTTCGCAAATGAAATTGTATGGTGGGATTTTATGTAAACAAATTTATTAAAGATTCTACGTTTGATATGAAACTTAATGTTTCTAAAGAAAACATAATTAATTTTTTTATTAACAATTTATAAATTACATGGTGTTAATATTTAAAAATAAACCCAATTTTTCCCGACATTTTTCTTAATTTCCACTCTCTTTCTCTCAATATTCATGTGTAACAATCATCATTTCAACTAATCTTGCTTTCCAATACAAATGTGATTTTCAATTTTCACCAAAAGTGACACATTTTATAATATTTATCCTTATCTTTTTTCTTCTATACAAAAATCTTGCTATAATTTCTTTATGTTCGTATTTCTATGTCTTCCAGACAAATTAGTATCACACACAGAAATTCTTGAACATCTAATTACACTTTTTGTTGTCTTTTGTACGTCTGTTGCAGTTTTCACTATAAATCTTACGTCTAATCGACAATAATCCATTAAAAGTCGAATTAGCAAAAATAATTAATCTTTTAAAACTGATTTAATTCATAAAGAGACATTTTTCATATAAAGTTTATTTTCTTACTCATAAAAAGTGTACATTTAAAAGTAAATAACAAAAATTCATTTCCATTCAAAAAGTGTGTTAAAAAGAAAAGAAAATATTTACATTTAGCAAAGTCAACATTTTTGTAAGTAAATCAAAGTTCCATTTACGTCATCAAATTTTTGTGGTGACTGGTACTAAACGAACCACTCTAACCCCGTGAATACGTCATGAATAAATATTCGCAGAACTTAACCAGTTTTAATACTTTTTTGTTAAAATGTTTATTTCATTATTTTAATGGCTGTTGACGTCAAACGATCATAAATCATCGAAGCCGTAGGGACATTAATGAAATAGTATTTTGAAAACAAATGTATGGCCACGCAAATAATGTTGCGAAATGTACGAATGTGTTCTTGACCTTGACATTATATAAACAGATGCCATGAAAATGTTTTGTGAATATGGTCGTTCTCACAAATCTGCTTTAAATCCATCAATAATATTTTTCTGGCATGTCTCTGGAAACATGGCCGGTCTTTTGCGGATTTATTTTTGGCAGGCAAAATTTTGTTGACATAATAGAATACCGTATCAATTTTGTAAATAAACAACTAATATTACACAGACTAACCAGGAAGGAATAAAAAAATGGTATCTGAGATAAGCGCGGAATCTTGACAAATCCAGATTTGTATATTAATTATAATTTTCAGATAATTTAAACATTTCAAATTACAATTTTTCACATCGTTGTGCAATCTACACAAAGATGGCGCATTAAGTCGATGCAGGACGAATAATATCAACATAAAATGATTTTTTAAAACTTCATTTTTCAGATTTCTTTATTTTATAAGTTATGGAAAAATGGTGAAGAAAACGTTAAGTCAACAACGTAAACTGTTTGATTTTTTATGGCGCCCTCTTACGGAGAACTTCTTAATCAATAATTTTTTTTAAATATACAAAATATTTATTTTATACATATAAAATTTATTAATTATAGTTAAGTTATTTTTTATTTTACGTAAAATACTACCTATTGTATTCAAATGTTCTAAATGTTATGTTCAAATAATTCATGGTTGGTAAACTTATTCTAAAGAGAATTTACAACCGTTCAATAGTTCAATCAACATTACCACTGATTTTATTTTTCTTTTGATTTACAGTTAAAAAAAAAATCTTTTAAAAAAAAGTTGATTCAAAATTAGAGCAGGTTCTATAAAAAAAGTATCCAAGTTGAACGAACAACATTTTATTTCTTAGTAATATATCACAGATCTGTCAACAAAATAAATTTTACCTGGTTTTATTATTCTGTCACTATTATTAATTAAATACTCGTCGTGTTAAATAAAAAAAATAGATTTTAACTTATACATATTAAACATTTATCGGAGTCGTAGTTTTATACAGTGAACCTGGGCACCCAGGGTACACCTCTGCATCCACTGGTACTCCCAAAAGCTATGCTGATGAGGACTATAATCGGAAATCGATCCACACTTATACAAGTAATAAATGCTTCATTTTATCATCATTTAATAAGCTTAATATCATAAAAAAATATAAGTATAAACAATATAATTAGACATCGAATGCATATAATAGGGACACGTTTATTTATAATATAAAATGACTAGCACGTTACAAATTCCAACCTGAAACATATATTTTCAGAAATAACAATACATAATCAAACTATTTACGAGATCATATATTATTGATAATTTAAAATTGCACTTTTATCATGCATCTTTAAAAAAAAGCAAAGTCTCTTATATCTTATATCCTACTGGACAAGTTACAAAGATTTAGAAACGTCAACATTAAAGTGCAAAATTTCTAGTTTATCGTTACGGAATTTAAATTGTGCAACTTTTAAAATTATCTTACGCTTTAGGTTAGAATACGATTAATTAATTACGAAATTTTCTGATAAAGGAACTAGGATTACTCTTCATTGTAACTTCGGACGTTAAAGTAACAGCAGAAGTCTTTCTTATTCTATTTTCGATCCCAATTTTTTTTAAAACTGCTTTAAGAACCTTCTTTTTCATCATGAAAATACCAAATATGATCACACCTGAAACACGCAAGTAACCTTCAATATTTTCTTTATGCCGTAATAATATTTATGTCAGTAAATCAACTCTAAAGAAATAAACGGAATACAAAAATCGTTTATTGTTTCAAAAGAATTTAAGACGTTCCTGGGTATTGTTTATTGTTCGCAATCGTGATTTTTACAAAACGTTTATTTCAAACTGCATTGAATGAAGTTTACCATACACACCTTGCAATGAATTGAACGTATCAAATATTACTTCTATGACTTCTAAAGTCGAATTTTGAGGAAAATAAACGATGCTCGATACGACCTCAAAAAGCCAATTTACACCCATCACCAAGAATATCTTCAGTGCCATTATAACTCTGCAAAATAAAATTAAAATAAATTAATTTAATTTAAATTATAAATATGGTATAGATGGACTAGCAACTGAGCCCCAAAAAAGGCTGCTTTTATTGATTCAAAGACTTGTTAGAGATTGTCGCTACAAAATTGGAAAGGCATGGAAAATGTGGGAAAAAATAGAACCTTCTAGAAACAAATCGATGACACAACAAAAAAGAAAGAAAAGTTGAACAAAGTGTACTCTAATTAATTATTTGCAAATTGTGCCCTAATCAGATTAAACATCTGCGTTATTTTTATCACACACGATTAATTAATTTTTGAAATATCGTAAGTTATCATGCATATGTGAAAGCAATGGTAAACAACTAACGCGCGCATTTAATTTTATTAAATGCCAATGCAAATGCGAGTTTCACGGAAATCGTATTGAATTAGTTATTTATGACATGAGTTCTTCTTACAAATAATTAAAATTTAATAAATTGTTGAAATGAATTATTTTCTTACTTTCCGAATAAACTACGAATCAGGAAAGCGAGTGATTAAAGAGGGAAGAAAGCGATGGAATATATGATTGTTTTAAGCACGAGTAAAATTCGCTTTTCTTACCTGTCTTTATCCGCGTTAAATATTTTTCTTTTTCTTTGCGATTCGTCAACATCCAAATTGTTCATCCTCGCAATTTCATTTTTAACTTTCAATATATAACAAATTGTTTTAGTGTAAATGACGATGTTAAAAAGCGTCATGGCACCGATGGGCAACACCAAATGAAGAAAATACCCGTAGTTTTTTTCTAAAAACATTTTATTCGTAAAAATTAAGAACCAATCATATTATTTATATTAATTACATTACAAACGAAGCCTAACAGAACACATCAAAAGAATTAATGTAGAAAGTGGCTTTTCATAAAATGAAAATAAAACACAAAGATACGTTTGTCGCGAATTGAAATAAAAATATTAGATGGTGTTTATCCATAAACAGAAGTAAATTTCCACGTTTACTTACCTTTGGGTTTGTTTTCGAGCATACATTTATTATTTCCAATTATTGGTCGCAAATATTCCGGAAGAATCATATACTTTTCGTTGATAAATGAAATACTAATCACTATGATAGGTACGGTCCATCCAAAAATACTGTACCATATAAATTTCTTTTTCTCTCTGTATTTTTGATTCATATACTGTGTTTTCATAGATCTGAAATTTTAAATTATAAAAAAAAATCTACAAAGCCATTGCAATATCCACAAATTACAATTTGCGGATTTTAAATTATTTTTCCCACTGATATAATTAATACAGGAGTTATGGCAGCTTGGGGACTGAAAGTCCATCCAAATTAATTACGGAAATGTGAGCTTACAATTTTGCACTTGGTAATTAAATCATCTGTGACATTAATTTGAGGGTAAATTAACGACTAAATTAACGAGATTTCCATTGAATCTTGCTTAGAATTACGTAATTGGATATGACATTTTGATGAATTAAAAACGTTTATAATATTATCCTTTATTTTTTACTAAAATATGAAAATATCATTTTAATATTTTTTTTAGTTCTCAAAATAATCTCTTTTTCAGGCATTGATTTAATCTTCCCACTTATTTAAAATTTAAATAATACACATGATTTTACAAAATTCCTTCAAATAATGAATAATATCCATCACATTTTTTTCTTTTAAATATTTTCTTAAATTTCATTAAATTCACATTCATTGAGACACTTAAAATCAAATTCAATGGGCGATTAATTTTTCTTAAAAAACTTACCCCAAAACGCACCACATATCATAGCTCATTATACTCATCCACGTGAATGCTGCTATTACGAAAAAAAACAGCACAAATCCTGAAAAATGCAAATTGTATACAACAGCTCGCAATTTCCCTCATAAATTTTAGTGTGTTTTTAAAACAGACTTGCGATATTTAAACATAAGTAAAAAATGCATAAACATTTTGAATATACGTCCAAGTGACGTAAACCTTTATGCAAACAATTTATTTATAATTTCTTCACGCTACCACCATATGAAAAGCTCATAAAATTTAAATCGAACATATAATATCAGTACATACTTATGTAAGAAGTAAATAGAAGGGCATAACAGAACAATAAATTAACGATAAAATATAAGTGACCTCGAATATGTATATTTAGAAATAATTTGCTTAGAAATGTTCAGAAAATATTTATTTATTTATTTCTTACATAACAAATGTAAATGTTGCTATAAATTTACCGAATTTTTTGCCAAAACTAGCCTTAGCGTTAATAGGAATTCTTTAATTTAATATTTTGTTAAAATAGTAAAATAAATCTTGCTGTTCTGTAAAGTTTATAATTGCCTTAAAACTGAAAATCCTTTCATATTACAAATCTAAGAACCAACATCAAAGTGATAAAATTGCTGACGCACAACAATTAAAATTTCTTTCCGTAGGGTCATTAAATAATCATAAATTAATACAACCACTTGTATTCAAGTAGGTACTCTACGTATTACATCATACGGAAGCAATATATTAATTATTCCGCATCAAGCAAATAACGACAAAAGAGTAATAAAAAAACAATAAAATTAAATTTGGAAAGGTGGCAGTTTTTGAATTGAAACGTACACGGACGTAAAATCGTGTTAATCCAAAACGAATGTCAAGGTTCTATAAGAAACAGGTTTGAATAGGTTTATATTACGTGCGTTTTCCTGGGCCAGATATTAACACCTAATTTTGAAATTGCAAATAATTAAGATTATGAATTTTGAAAATCGAAATTCTCAGATCTCATCTTTTGCACTGAAAATTTAAATTTTCAGTACAATGCAAGCCTCAACAGCTACATATTGGAGCTTTTAAGAACAAAACGCACCACTGTTTGTTAGACTTGATATCTTGGATTAAAAAATCAAAATTTTTTTGAATAATATATGGTGATAGTGAGTGATGGACTGTTGAATATCTCATCCATAATTTCATTAAATATATTAGCAAATATGTATAGGATAACACAGTGGCGTAGCGAGCTTAACTCGCGCCCGGGGCACAATACCTTTTTAGCCCCCCCCCCATTCGAAAACCATATAATATTATATGTAAAATATACTCGCAAATTAATAAATAAATAAAGTAAAATAAATAAAGTCATAGTCTCAAGCCTGAGAAAGTCTGAGAAAACAAGACGGACCATTTGGCGCCCCTTTGTTAGTAGCGCCCGGGGCAAGATGCCGCCCCTTGCCCACCCCTCGCTACGCCACTGGGATAACATTATTTAAGAATCTGGGGTTAAAAAAATAAATTTAAAAGTTATTTCTGGAAACGTATAACTGGAAAAGAATCTGGGACTTTAAAATAGTATTTCTCATTACTATGTTGTTATTGTAATCTCACGGACAATAAATTTACATATATGTTTTTAAATGTTAATTTTCGTGTCACAGCCATTCAAAACAACGACAATGATGAAACCTTATTTTTACAAAACGATTCTTTACTAAGCACGTCTTTTAAAGATAAATTTGTCTGTAATTTAAGACTATGTTTAATTTAAATAAATGTGCTTTTTGTCTTTTTCGTCAATGATTTGTTTTTACAAATTTAACATTAAAATAAAATACACATTATACTGTAGACTATAAATTAATGTTAAACAAAAGTCTTCTTTTTTATTTATTTTCCCGCATGTAAATTTACCATGACATTGAATAATATCATTTTTTTGACCTCTCTCGGTTTTATCATCACATCACAAATAATTAATTGAGCGGACACACCCTAATTTATATCAATCTTTGGTTGACGTCCATAACGGGATTAAAAATATCGCTTAATATCATCAAGTGGCATAATTAACGTGACAACAAAGTCACTTGCGAATTAGACATAAACTTACCAACAATAACACAAACGGAGCCCTCATGTTTGACTCTAAACTGTTGAATCGTCATACCTACGAAAAACACAAAAAACGAAATGCAGTAACTGACAATTATTTTTCCGCTCAAACTCTCCAACTCTTCCAAAAACAGATACCCAATAATCGTTAGGAACAAACACACGCATGAAGGAATCAGCGCTATCCTCGTGTAATTAAATTTTGTTAGCAGCGCGTCTGTTACGGTACAAAGCATGGTGTTGTAGCTATTAAAAATTTCGACGTATTCCAAACAATAGTAGGTTTCTTCCAAAGTATATTCTTTACTAACTTTGCCTTCAATTACAAATATACTTCCGTTAGTTTCGACGTGGTAATTTATTGTCGGGTTGGCGGCGTATCGCCTGCATTTATCAGTAATTACCACAGCGAAATTATCTGAAAAGAAAATTTATTTTAAAAATTTCACACAATTTAGAGAGGATTTAAAAATTAAACGTATCTCAATTATGAAGGAATAATTTTTGTCTGTAAAGGACAGAAGTATGTAGATGTTTTTTTTTAACATTCAAATTTATTCTATAATGAGGACATTCAGTAATAAGTAAGATTAAGTATAACGACATGTAACAGGTAGCCCATCAGCTTTCTCCTTTTTATAGAAATAGATGATGATCGCTTTCTTTAGGGCAAGAAAAATAACTTCGTCGGAAGTAATTTACAAAAAAATGAGAATTAAATGTAGACAAAACTTAATAGTGGGAATAGTTTAATTTTCATGATCATTTTATTAAAATAATTTTTCAACTAGTTTTCAATTAAATAATATTTAACGTTATGTATGTTATAATTAATTCAATAAAGTAAATAAATAATTAACACTTTAAATAAACTAGAAAATGTAAATATATCATTTTATCCAGTGTTTATATGAAATGGATAAAAATAATTATAAAACCGCATTCTAGCTTTTAAGTTATAAAAACTACACAACACAACATACTAAGAGGAAGCAGAAATTTATATTGTACTTCAAACATCCACGTGTTATTTAAATGTGACCTAAAATTAAAACTGGGATGTTGCTCCCATAAAATGTAACTCCCGGACCGTTTTCTTTTCTTAACAAATTAAATGAAATTGTCTACTGTTTAAAATTAATTTAATTTAAAAAAAATTGTATGCCGATAAAATTTATTTTTGTCACACGTTGATGTCGTAAAGAAATTACAAAATATGTTGAAATCAAAACAAATTTTCTACATCTGGATATTATTAAACTGAGATAAGTATCAACTTTTTAATGGACGTTTCAAATTTGCTGGTATTTACAATGTGACATTTATCAATATTTTATTTTATTTTTCCTTTGCTTTTAAAGAATATAAATAAATTTAATTTTAATATTTAAGGACAAAATTTGAAAAAAAATAGTTCCTAATTTCAATGTTTAAACACGATGTTTTAGATTATCATGAAAATTATAAATAAAAAAGCGTTGAAAATTCGCTAAGGCATTCCAATTTCGAGACATTTCCCTTTTCTTTTTTGAAAAATATACTCTCACTTTTTGTGTTCTCGTTTGGCCCTCCTTTTATTATTTTTCTATGTCTTTGTAAAGTGACCAATGACATTATACAGTGTGGTGATAAAGTTTGGAACAAAATTCATAAAAGCGTTTTATAATGTTTTTAAGAAAATCGCTCGGACAGGTCAATTTTTGTTTTTAAAATGCCGTCTTCTGACGTTAATTTTTTGGAATGACGTCATTTGTTTTTGCACATTTACTTCAGATCGTCAGTGGTTATAATTTAGTAAAAAAATAATCGTAAACATTCTAAATTAAAGCAAATAACAGTAATTTATGTATCTAACACGAAGAGTGAATCTTTAAGGTGCATTGACGTCATTATCGATTTTTTTAAATGACACCTCTTATTTTTTTCGTTTGCTTTTGATAGACCTCCTTGATGTTTAAGTTGTGATTACCGAATTAATTCTTTACATAAGAACTTTTCTGAAAAAATAACATTTTTTCTTCAAAAAATTAAAATTTTTGCTTAAAAGAAAAAATTGTTATGTAAGGTACCAATTTTTTACATCACCGTTTAAGTAGTAAGAAAGTCTATTAAAAACAAAAAAAAAAAGTGGGAGTTGTCATTTAAAAAAAAAATATGATGACGTCATTGTGCAAAAACAAATGACGTTATTCTAAAAAATTAACGTCAGAAGACGGCATTTCAAAAACAAAAATTGACCTGTCCGAGCGATTTTCTTAAAAACATTATAGAACGATTTTATGAATTTTGTTCCAAACTTTATCACCACACTGTATAAAAAAGATTTAATGAAATACAGAAACACTACGGACGTATAATTTTATTACTTCACCTAAACAAATGTTTAGAACATTATTCTTTGAAATTAAGTACTTCCTTTATATGTTGCTATTCAATAATAACCCTCCACTTTTTGTCTTTAAATT
>JAFFZR010021301.1:0-11222 GCA_018397195.1 Lethrus apterus | reverse complement strand
GTGATTTAACACCTCCCGATTTCTTCCTTTGGGGCTATTTGAAGAGTAGAGTCTACGAGGCTAAACCGAACACGATTGCAGAACTGAAACAGGAGATACAACGCAAAATAACCGACATCGACCCTGCGGTTTGCAGAAATGTCATCGAAAATTATGACAATCGCATTACGTCATGCCACATGAGTCGGGGCGGACATTTGACCGATATAATCTTCCAGACATAATTGTAATAAATTGAAAAGAAAATTTTTAATAAAAGATTAACGTTTTTTTTTGTAAAATTATGTTTTTCTTAATAATTTAATGTGGAAGCCCAAATTGAATCACCCTATATATACACTGTGTCTACTTAAGTTGGCGACATACGGAAAACTTTGTTATTTTTAGTTTTACGAAAAAAGTTATTCTTTATAAAAAGTTCTGCTTTAATAAAAAATAATCTCGCAGTATTCAAAATTGACATACGAATACTGGGTGTCTAAAAATTAAAAAAAAAAATGATCCTAGCGAGAACTTGAATTATTTGTTATAAATCATGGTTTAATAGAATAAATATTATATAGAAATAAAAAATGTTATGTAAGTTTATTGTCAACATAACATTTTAAAAGGTTTTTTTGTTGAAAAATACAAAAACAATAAAACAGATAACTCTTATTTCTGTTGAATACCTGATAACATTTTGCTTTAATAACTAGCAACAAACATTATTATTTCGTCCCTCATTACAATAATGTCTCAACATGGCCTCTTTCTCTTCTGATACATGTAATTGTTCTATCGCAAAATTCGCGTAATACACTCCTAATTATATCTGGAGTTATTGTACTCTGAATCGTGTCCCTTATTATCCTTTCTAAATGATTAACATCTGTAAATGGTCCTTTAATGTTGGTCCTTGATGGTTCCAGCGGGCTGGTGTCCCATGCCACAGTAGATTAGATGCAAGGCAATAAATACATTGAACATCTTTTTCAAGGAAGTAACTCTTCCTTGAAAAAGATGTTCAATGTATTTATTGCATCGATTTTTTCTTGTGGGGTTTCTTAAAAACGAAATGTGTACCTTCAGTGACCATTTACAGATGTTAATCATTTAGAAAGAATAATAAGGGAAACGATTCAGAGTACAATAACACCAGATATATTTGGGAGATTACCCGAAATTTGCGATACAACAATTACCTGTAACAGAAGAGAAGGACGCCATGTTGAGGCATTAATGTAATGAGGGACGAAATAATAATGTTTGTTGATAGATATTAAAACAAAATATTATCAGGTATTCAATAGAATCAAGAGTTATCTGTTTTAGGGTTTTTGTGTTTTTCAAAAAAAAAAAAAAACTTAAAATGTTATGTTGACAATAAACATACATACAAATTATTGTTTCTATGTAATATTCATTCATTAATCCATGATTTATAAGAATTAAGTAATACAAGTTCTCGCTAGGATCAAATTCTTTTTTTTTTTATTTTTTTTTCACTCAGTATATGCTATATCAATTTTGAGTACTGCAAGATCATTTTTTATTAAAGCAGAACTTTTTATAAAGAATAACTTTTTTTCGTAAAACTAAAAATAACTAAGTTTTATACACAGGTGATTTTTTGAAAACGATCCGCCTGAGATATTTCAGAAACCAAAATTTCCGAAAACAGGTCCACTTATATGTAAAGGGGGAACGATTTGACCTATGATTCACACTTTTGACGTTTACCCCTGCGCCCCCACGAGTACCTCCCCAAAAATTTTTAATGGAATAACCAATCGCATGGTACCTCAAATGAAAGAGCAATCGATGGGCTTTATAGATCTGTTTGAATTTTTGAATTCTGATCATTACTTCCCGAGTTATTGAGTTGTGAATATTCAAACTTTTTCATTTTTTTACCGGGTCCGTAACTAACAAAAAGCGAAATGCTCCAAACCGAGTAGATACCCCTTGCTATTTCAAAAAAACATGTGTCCTTGCAAAAAAACTTCACCTGTTTCAGTATTTTTTAAGCAACTAATCTCCAAGGTGACATAAAAAATGAAGAAAGTTTGAATATTCAAACCTCACTAACTCGGGAAGTAATGATCAGAATTGAAAAATTCAAACACATCTGTAAATCCCATCAATTGCTCTTTCATTTGATGGGTCATTCCATTTAAAATTTTTGTGGAGGTATTCGTGGGGGCGCAGGGGTAAACGTCAAAAGTGTGAATCATAGGTCAAACCGATTTCCCCTTGACATATAAGTGGACCTGTTTTCGGAAATTTTTAATTTCCTTTTGGTTTCTGAAATATCTCAGGCGGATCGTTTTCAAAAAATCAGCCTGTATACATTTTTTACATGATCCAATCGGCTTAATAGCAAACATTTATTAAATTTTCTAAAATATTGTTAACTGTCCAGTCCAGCTCTAAAACGATTATGATTTTATTTATATGATTTTATGATTGTGACAGCAGAAAAACTTCTACTCTCTAGAGAAAAAAATTGTATTTAAAACGGCATTTTATGTGAGGGTCGTGTAAAAAGTCATTTTCGTCCCGATAGTCTATTTTCATTAAAAGTGGAAAATGTCATTTTCTGACAATATCGACGAAAAATATACAATACAACATTCAGATTAACATTTTTTTTTTAATTAAATCAAATCAGTGGTATTATTAATTTTTCTCTTGCGATTTTAATAAAACAATATCGATGGCTTTTTTCAAAATCTTTGTATGTTGCGAGATTTCCATATTTTGTCAGAATTTGTCAATACTGGCAGTGGAGACAAGCAAAATCGTTATTTGTAATTTTGTAACATGGCAAGGAAATGGGCGTAGAGATGATGTAGTCACAAGGTATAGTTTTGGAAATGGGGTTATATGAAATAATATTAACAGATGAGTGTTTACTAACTAATAATTTTATTAGTAATTATAATTATAATAAATGTATCGTTATAATTAGGTTATAGGGTACGTAATTTTTGTCTTATTTGTTATTTATACAGTTTGTATAATAAATAAACAAGCGTTTTGGAAATAAGAGAAGTAAATTGAAGCATATGTGTGATAGTAATGATATTGAAAGATTGAAGAATTATTGGGGTAAAGAAAATAATAAAAAATATGAATTGTAAGACTTAATTGAATGATAAGTATACAAACAACACCCAATTACACCCTCTCACAATAATCATTTATACGTCATTTTCATCTACAAGTTGTTCTGTCATACAAATTATGCTATAATCAATATATTGAAATACATGAATGAAAAAATGTAATGATTATGCATAGCAATCTAATATTATGAATGTTTAATGTCAACATTTTATGCAAAAGAGTTATAAATAATAATATTATATTGGTATTCAATATCCTAAAGCAAATACTTAACAGTGTACGTGGGACAAAATTAATTTGAATAATTTCCATTGATATATACGAGAAATATCGTAAACGTGTGAATAAATTAATTGCCCAACTGATATTTAATTTATTAACTCATTTCGCGAGATAAAGAGAGATAGAAATTTCCGAATGTAATTACCGTATTGTTATTTATCGTATGCACGCGTACGTACATGAACGTAAATGTGCGTCCGTACATGTTATATATTTCTCGCAAATCAAAAGAAAAAACTTTATTCAAGCCTATAAATCATATCGCATCGCTTATATAGTTTAAAATCTACAAGTATAAATAATAGGATCCCACACAAACTGTATTCGTATACTAATTGGAGTGCATGGTAATCAATGTAAAGAGTGTGGGACAGCGATTTTTATTGTCGGCATGGACTATTAAAATCAAATGAGATTCCGATGAATCATTGTCTTAGCGCACGTACCCGTCGATGTGTTAACGAAAAACTCGCCTAATTATTATTTCTTGCAGACATGTGACGCGAACTCTATTGTTCTTCTCTATATTGATTTTATTGCTAATTGCAATAACTCCAAAAATGGTTTGATGGAGTCTGGCTAATATCTCTCAATTTCACGGTCGTTATTCTGTACGAAGTGCAATTACGACGTTATCATTTATTAAATTATAAAAGTTTTTCAGGTCATTTATTTCCCGTTGTAATTACTTGTTTTCTGATGTTAGTGTGGGATGTCTTTTGTAACACGTGAATTTATGTTGTCATGTCAAGCAACTTTATACGACCACCCATCAAAAATTATGTATTTGCGTACCTTCAACCACGCACACAACTCAATTGTGATATGGACATCATACTACAAAAATGTTTAATTAAATTCCTAGTTTCTTCTTCTTGTTTACCAAATACTGAATATGACATTTATATAAACTAAACTTCATTGCTGAATATGTATATTATTTAAAATTTTTAATAAATAGTTCATACAGTTACTCTGATCCTAGATAGGTTTCTTCGCACAAATTTTCGATCCAACAAAGATCTCGGCTCAGAAAAATGACATATTTGTGCTTTTGGTAGTTATTTCTTTTCCTTTTATGTTTTTTGTTTACCTGTTATATACCGGCTGTCCCAATTATCTGGAGTCGGTCTATTACACCTTACCCATTCACTTTATTAAAAAATGTGTCAAGTAAAAGTTGTTTGGAGTCAAGTACTTAAACTTACTCTTAAACTTATGTAGTCCGAGGACCCCCTCTTGAACAACATTTTTCTTGCGGACCCTATCCCAACTCTAGGCATTTTACGTCGCTTTTGAAACTTAACTTCTGGCTCTATAATCTCATAGGCACTACTAATTTTTAAGCAATATGATATAAAAATTAAAAAAAAAGAAATACATAAAAATCATAAAATTATATAAAAATCACAGAACATAATAATAGGTTCATGTTTTATTTATTGCCTTAAGTCCTGTATATTGTCGCATTTTCAGATTCCCCGGTACAAAATAGGGAAAGTTCATACACAGACCCCATACTAAAATTGAGCGGTTTTCGAGATATTCCACATTTAGGAGAAAAAAAAATAATTTAGGTAGTTCTCTTTAAAAATTAATAACGTTTTTATTAACGATTACTTTGTAACGATTCTTTGGCATAATTGTAACAATCCTTCAAGTTAAACAGCCAATACCAAATACTCTCGTTATATTGTACAGGGTGTTTTAAAATTGAAAATGAATTGTGACATCTTTAAAAGGCTAAAACTCTTTTTTTTCAAATGGAACACCCTGTATATGTTTATGCCATTTGATTAAGTTTTAAGTTCTTTTTCGAACGCGTATAACATTCCCTATAACTAAAGTTAGTTCTTTTGGAGTAATTCAGTATCCTAAAACCTGTATTAAGACAAAATAAGATATATGATAGTAATGTAGTAATACCTTATGAAGTAGATTTATGTAGTGTGCCATTGTAATCAGCAGAAAAAAACTACCTTTTTTATTGTATTAACCAACACCGTAGCTTCTCTACTAACAAAGTTATCCCATGTGCGGTGATCCTATATTCATATCATCGTAGCTCTTTTGTTTTTCATTTCTGGGATTTTGTGCAAAATTTCATTTTCTACCGACTGCTACATAAATATACAGGATGTCCCATTTAAAAAATCTAATTATCTGAGTTGGCTCTGAAATGTGAGGCGCAATTGTTTTTTTTTTTTTTTGGTGGACCATTGTAATCAGCGGAAAAATCACTGTGTCTTAGCTAATTTAATCGACTTTGTAGCTTCAAAAATAACGAAGTTAGCTATAGTGCCCCGATAATTTTGAACACCTGTATTCTGGTTAACAATAACTTTAGTGTAAACTACAGGTAGCAAATCATTTTCAGATACTTATTATTCCTAAATAAATCTACTATTACGTCAATGGTATTACCATCACATATCTTATTATTTATTATTATTTTTTTTTTTAATATAGGTTTTAGGATACTGAATTACCATTGACTCAAAAAAAAATTAACTTTAGCTATAGGGAATGTTATACGCAATCGAAAAAGAACTTAAAACTTAATCAAATGGCATAAAATATACAGGTTGTTACACTTGAAAAAAAAAACGTGTTTTGGCCTTTTAAAGATGCTACAATTCATTTTCAATTTTGAAACACCCTGTATAATATAACCAGAATATTTGGTATTGGCTGTTTAACTTGAAGTATTGTTACAATTATGCCAAAGAATCGTTACAAAGTAATCGTTAATAAAAACGTTAATAATTTTTAAAGAGAACTACCTAAATTAATTTTTTTTTTTCTAAAAGTGGAATATCTCACAAAAACCGCTCAATTTTAGTACAACAGACCCCATGTAGTATATACTTTCCCTATTTTGTACCGGGGAATCTGAAAATGCGACAATATACAGGATGTTCAATTTAAAATAACAAAGTTATATAACGTGCAGGCAAAACTAAACAAACCTAAATTAATTTTTTTTTTCTAAAAGTGGAATATCTCTCAAAAACCGCTCAATTTTAGTACAACAGACCCCATGTAGTATATACTTTCCCTATTTTGTACCGGGGAATCTGAAAATGCGACAATATACAGGATGTTCAATTTAAAATAACAAAGTTATATAACGTGCAGGCAAAACTAAACACCTTGTATATAACATTTTTTAATAAAGTGAATAGGTAAGGCGTAATAGACCCACCCCTGATAATTGGCACACCTGGTACAGTATCATATTATTAAAGATAACGAGCATATAAAAATTTTAGAATAATATTGAGCTGTGTGCATCAGAAAGAGTAATGCTTATATGCAAGATGTGATACATCTTATTTTTGAAAACAATTAAATTTTGAAAAACATATATTCAAATGAATTTATTATCGTATCACTGTGTCAATGGTTAATTTTTATGAATTAAACGTCCATGTCGTTTGAAAAGTCCAATCAGAAAGCGCATTTCAGTTATTGTATTTCACCCTACTAGTCTCGTCCAATCCTAAAGAATTCAGAACAATATACTTTATCGAAGTCAAAAAGATGAAGAATTTATTTAATTTGTTTCGTTTGTTTGTTTTACGTTTTCTACACATTAATTGAAATACGTGGAAATTTTTAAATATTATTCAGAAAATTCATTTGTTGCATCTGTTTATTTCCATTATTCCTTTTTATTAAAAAAAATATTTATGCTCATTGATTTAAAACCTAATGAATTATCGATAATATTTGTTATAGAGTTACGAAAATGGTTTCCTTCAAACTATAAATTGTTCCATGATGCCATAGACATATTAATATGAATGTATGAATGAAAATGTACCCGAAAAAAATGCAATATTAGACAATATATTTACTAATTTTCTAGGGATGGACTGTGATTTCCACTTTTGCTTAGTATCTGACCATTATTATATTACCTTCCTGGCAAATTTATCAAGCAATTTAGATATTAGTGGGAACCATTTCAGGAAAACCACAAAATATTTCAGTGAAGATCTGATACTTCAATTTCAACATAAAATAGATGCTGAAAACTGGGCATATTTACAGAGCTTTTCAAATTTCGATGACGCCTTTAACTACTTTCATTCAACTTTCATGTACTACTATATCTATTTTCCAGAAAATTTAAAAACTTATTATATCAATAATATTAGTGTCAAATTCTTGGTTGATTATAATATTTATCTTTTTGTTTTTTTCTTTCTTGAGCGTGCAACCAAATTGAAACTCGAGTTGATAATAATAAGAGATGGTAATAAATATATTTTATTGCAGAGTTTTAATTTGGTTGCACGCTCAATAAAGAAAAAAAAAGATAATATATCAATAATAAAAAATGCAATTGGTTTTCTGAGGATGTTAGGTCGTCTAGTCGAAACGTTCGGGACCTCTATTTTCTCCATCTGAAATATCCTATTCTTGGAGAATTTTACTTGGCCAGTAAGAACAAACTTTCTGTTCTGATTAAAAACTAAGCAATCATTTTATTCTAATCAAATTCTCACCTCTAGTAACCAATGTCGTACTGCATGGTCTATCATGTCAAGCAATATAAATAAAAGTAACGTTAAATCAGTAAATGAAAATATAATTCTATCTACTAATAGTAGCATCGTCGACAACCCATCAGATGTAGCCGAAGCATTTAACGATTTTTTTATTCATGAACACACACAATATAATCTCCGATCTGTCTTTTAGTGCGCCTCATATAGCATCCTCTTTCAAACTTACTAATCGTAACTATTCAAGTATGTGTTCCTACCCTTTCAGTGAATATGAGTTGTACGAAATCATAAAGAAATTACAAAATAAAGGCACTTCAGGCCCTGACAGTATACCATATGATTTTATACGTAAAATCGCTTTGTCTCTTGTTGGTCCACTAACCCGACTCATTAATTTATCATTTGGGAGGGCGTTTTTCCAAGTATCTTAAATCCCTCTTCGGTGTACGCAGTTTATAAAGAAACTCGCGTAGTGACATGTCTAATTATCGACCCATTTCGATTGGGTCTAATTTTTCTAAGATCTTTGAATATGCCTTGTTGTTAAGACTACTGAATCACCTAGAAGTGAATAGCATTACATCTAAGCAACACGGTGTCAGGAAAAACTACTCCACTATAACTGCAGTCCACGCATTCATAGACAGTATCGTTCATTTTTTGGATAGCGGAGAATGTCCTGCTATAGTTTTTTATATTTTATTATTTGATCAGGGCATTTGATTGTGTGGACTACAATATTCTCATGGATAAGCTTAAGGCATATGGCATTCGTTGCATCGTCTTAGACTGGTTTCGCTCATATCTTTCAGACGGAATGCAATTTGTAAAAATCTAAAAATAACACAATCGAACAGGTCAATTCAATTCACTTGCCTGTAACAACAAGCGTTCCACAGGGTTCCATACTCGATCCTGTGCTCTTCTTGCTATTCATAAATGATATCGTATTATTTATAAACCATGGCATTTTCATTTATGCTGATTATACATACGCCTCACTTCCGGGCAAGAACCTCCAGGATACCAGGGAGAAGGCAAATTTTCTTCTTGTAGAGTTGGGTCAGTGGTTCGAGCATTAGGCATTAACCTAGATGAAAATATGAATTGGTCAACTCATTGTACATCTATCATAAACAAAATTAATACGGCATGTTATCATATCAGAAACTTGAAACATATTCTCACCAATGAGTACATAATATCTTCCTACCATGGCCAAGTGCATTCTAGACTTCTATACGGTACTGTCTTTTGGGGTTCGTCGACATATGCAAATGGTGTCTTCTTATCCCAGAAGAGAGTGATCCGTTGCATCGCCAATTTTAAAAGTTTTGAATCCTGCACATCTTATTTCAAGAAATATGGCATTTTTCCCTTACCTTGTATTCATATTCTGGAGCTCTTATTGTATATGTTTAAGAATCAAACCAAATTTTTTTAAAATTCTCACTTACATACAATACGAGGAGCAAAGACCTCTACATAACCCCACATAATAAACTTAAAGTTACTCAAAAGTTTCCGAGGTTGATGGGCATTCGACTCTTTAGTCTGTTACCAGAGAATTTAAAGTTTTGCAAACTATTCAAAAGTAAAATTAAATGTATGTTACTCCAACAATGTTTTTATTCAGTTGATGAATTTCTTAGATTCTATAAACGTTCTACGTGATTTGGTGGCCTCCTGTAACCTTGGACTCTAGTGTTGTACTGTTGATTTCTGACTATGTATTCTTTTATATGTATACATGTATTTTGTATTTTGACTATGGTGATTTCGTGTTGGAATAATGGCAATAAAGAATATTGTTATTATTATTAATAATTACATATTATCGTTATTTATTTATTTATTTATTTTTATTTATTTATTTAATTACACTGTCCAACAGAAAAATCCAATTATAGGACAGGACAAATACAAAATAATACTAAAAATACAATAAATACAAACATAATACAAATAATACAAATAATACAAAAAATACAAAAAATACAAAAAAATAGTACAAATACAAATACAAAAACACAAAACATTTATAAAAGTACAAAAAAGAATTAACTTAAGCTTAAATCACTATAATAATAATAATAATAATAATAATAATAATAATAATAATAATAAAATAATAATAATAATAATAATAATAAAAATCCGGGAAAAAAAAATTACACCCCACAAAAAGCTTTTATAGCTTGTAGACTGCAATTGAAGATGTCAATTTCATCACATATGCAGTTGTAATTAAAGCAAAGCAAGTTATGTAGGTATCTTTGTCGTCCATATTCATATACATGCCGATATTTTAATAGGTAACTTTCTAGTAATATTAGAGCAGTTATAAAAACTGAAGTAGTCCGACTTCAGGTTTCTCTGAAATGTTCCAATTAATCGTGGGTGTTATATTTTATTTTAGAAAGCTCTTTCTTTTTTATTGCTCGCCGTAAATGTCCTTTAGATCGGGTCTAGATCTCGTTATATCTCGATCACTTACTTAAACGAGTGCATCATCCATTGTTTTTAAGTATGCATTCGACCTAACAATGGTATTAAGTTTCCCGATAGTTTTAGTGAAATTGACGTATTTTATGCAATTATTAATGATAAAAATGTGAAAGGTAATATTTCTACATCGAAACTGATCGTTAAAAAAAATGTTTAAATTTATTTTCGTAATAATGCATAATTATATAAAAAAATGAGCAAATTATGTTATTAAAAGTCTTGATTTCATGACACTTTAATATGCAGCAAAATTTAAATAATTGCTCATAATCGATACTTGAATATTTTTAACCTATATTATTGCTATTATTAACGTGTTTGGGAATTGTAACATAATTAGGTCAAAAAAAGTATCTTGCCATAAATAAAATGCTCATTTGTAACAACGACGTACAGTGCGTACCAAATGTAAGGAACCGGCCTTGTTATTCCAAAACTATTCAAGCTAAATCGATAAAATTTAATATGCATGCTGTTTACAAAGCCTTCTATTATTTCCACAGTTTTGTTATTTTTTTAACTGACAAGTTCGGGAGCAGCACAGTCAACTTGATTTTTTTTAAATGGGAAGGGGGGTCAAATCGCATACCGTTTGAAAGGTATTTTCAAGTAGAGTTCAGCGACATATTTATCTCTAAAGATAACTTCGTTATTGTAAATTAAAGATTGGGAGTAGGTATTAACTGGATAACTGAAGATCCAGTTAGCACTGAAAACAATGGTTAGTTTATGTTGTTTAATGTAACATCAGACTGTTGAAACCGTGTTTTAGGTTTATGAAGTTCATTTAGTACAAGAATCATT
>JAFFZR010021300.1:0-11360 GCA_018397195.1 Lethrus apterus | reverse complement strand
TCTACTGCATTTTGGATGCGTTGCCATAATTCCTGCAGTAGACACTCTAAAAAACGATGTCGAAATGATGAGAAGGGTCCAGTTCAAATTTTTACGATGTGTTAATCTTTGCATTCATGCAGAAGGCGGTATATTCGAACATTTGTTGTGAATTTTTTTCGTTGATTTGATTAAAATTTCTCGTTCGTGTTGAGGATTATTAATTTTTTCTGCCTAAACTATGAGAAATGACGAAATGGAGCAAGAGACAAGAAATGTAGGTAACATATGTGTCTACAGGCAGAAGAGAAAATAACATGCCAAATAATGCTTTCTTTCAGTACAAATCCACATACCAAATTTGGTCTCGAAAAAACGATTTCTTTTCAGGAAATTTGTATCCCTCTAGCGGCTAAACGAAGCAACTTTGAATAGAGGTAAGTTGGGTTAAATCGTTCTATTTTGGCCTCAGGAATGTGTGTTATTATTTTGTACAGACCTTTCGGGGACATCCCGTATATAATTTTTTTTTGATGGAGGCTTTTCCATTAAAAAAAATCCTTTTTATGTTTATTTTTACTATTACTAATATTTTATAATAAATATAAACAAATTTTAAGAAATAATTCTTGAAATAGTAACAAATGAAAAGCTAACTTAGTTTTTATTATTTTTTTGAAATACTTATTTATTATTTTTTTAACCGAAAAATAATAGCTAAATTTACTGAAATTTCACGTATCGTCTGGGATTATGCAATATTTTTCTAACCTAAAATTTTTAAATAAAAAATAAAAATCTATATTTCTATGAACGAATTATACCTATAAGTTCTATAATCACCATTCATTATTTTATCAATAATCGATCAAAATTACTAGTAGATCATAAACTAAATAACCAATTAGATCTCGCGCTCAGTTTGCTTGTCGGTAAGATATAAATAATGGTGTCATCAATTCATAATTATGGCAGCTTGTTAACACATCGTCATTCGTGTGTGAATATGATCAATATTGTAAGAATAATTTATTACTCCGGCAGCATCACAATACGCGGTCTAATATATACGTTCATCGCTTAAATGATAGTATACAGATCGTATGTACGAAATATATCCAACAAAAAATTGAAATTGACTACTAAATGTTATAGTACGTTTGCCAATAAATTATATTTATGGCTTTAACTTTATGGGTTTTCGACTAGAATTAAACTATATAACTCCTCGTTGCTTATTATTGTTTTGCGTGATGTTTATGGTTATTAAATCGATCGCGCTGGATGAATAGAATTGATTAATACATTTTTAAATTTATTTTTTGGTTTTTCTATGTATTGAGGATTTTAAGTCAAGGAACGGATGTTTTTTTTTATTTGAAAATGTATTCAGTCTGCAAAATACGAGAAAAAGAATCATTTTGTTAAATTAAATAAATTTTCTATCAGATATTGAATTTATAACATTTTATTGATTTATATGCTGATAGGAATGCGTTAATTAAATTGCATGACTGATAAATCAACTTTGAATAAATATTTTATTTCACGATAACGCGAATCATATTTTATTAATCGTCTGGTTCGATTCATGAACCGTAATTGATAATGAAAAAAATTATATGACATGCCAATCAATACCTAATTACAAAATTTGCCCCGAGGCACTATACACACACATGGCTATCCAATTAATTATGAAGTAATTACAAAAATATCAAAAATTGTCCACGTGAAAATACACGTAAATATTTATTATTATTTATTGTTGGAATGAAATGCAATAACACATTTTCAATGAATACTTTCCAGATAAATGACTGCTTTGTCAATCCTATATGATAGGGTACCGTTGAAATTACATTGTTCGAATGTTCGGTTAGTGTAAAGGTTCGAATTTAATCGATTTTGAATTACACAATTCATGTGCTGATTGATTGATTGACCGACGTAGCGTTAACCGATATATTGTGTCAAATTAAGTTTCTTTGTGAACGCACACTCATTACTGTATTCAATATAAAAATAATCTAGTCTAAATTACACGATTAATTCGGTTTTATCTCAAATATAACGGAAAATTCAAGTTAGTTTTTATTAAAAATTATATTTAAATAAGCAAATAATGTAAATATTATTTCCCAAGTTTATGTGCGAAATTCGAAATTTTAAATCCATTAAACCCTCTCAGATGTCGAATTTTCCACGCAGAATTGTATAGATTTTAGGGAATTTTCGATTATTATAAAATAAAGTGAAACAGAAATATCGATGACACTTTTCAATTTAATCCGTTATAATATTTTTTAAATTCCCCACGGAAACGTGGTGTTAAATTGTCAATAATGAAATTGCTCACAGCGGATGTATATAACGCTGATTAAATTTGTTCTTTATGTGTTATATTGAAATTGCCGTCAATATTTCTCCGTTCGCGACCTCAAAATACAAGCCCGAATAATTACATTATAACTTTGCATTCAATATAAATCTAACACGTAATGAAATGATTTATTCGAATAAGAATGTGACGTAATTCATGTTACGCATTTTAAACAAAGCTATTAAATTATTACTTAATTTAAATGGTAAAAATCGCTTAAGATGCAATCAGTCACAAATTTCATGTCAAGGATGTATGAGATCAGATTTTTTTAATACTTTTTTATAAATTACTTACTTATGAATTTGTGCCCTTAATTTCATACATCGTCGAAGATTCAAATCAGAAATGTCAATACATTTGCAAATTGCCTTAAAATGTGAAACCAATAACTCATTAAGGAACGGTGATTAATTGGCGATCCAGTATTGACAATAAATTACTCTGACCACTCAATCTGGAACAAACTACCGTTTATAACGTACAAATTCCCGACGTTAACACTTGCTACTTTTATTAATTATTTATTAATTCTACTTGATTCGAAACAAAACCGTTTGCATTTCCATAAAATCTACATATCGAAATTGAAAAAGTATAAAATAAACAGCATTGATAAAACACATTGCGTATCCGCTGGAAAACTAATATCGCGAAAATGTATGTTAATAAAACTCATTTAATTTTATGGCTTTATTTTATATGCTCCACGTCAATAGAACTTGCAATCAGTAATTTTCTATATTTTCAAACGATTTCATTCGCAGTACATATTACTTTGCATAAATGATAAATACGTCGAGGACTGCGACAACCGGAGGTAAAAATTTACAAAAGAAATTACTAGAAAAATGTCCGAGGACAAAACTGACAAGATAAAATTCTCATTGTATCATCTGAATTATGAATGCGAACTTTCCCCGGTTTGCTTTGTTAACTTGAAAACTTTGAAAAATGGTATTTAAATTAAATCCTCTTTTTACTTCACAATAATTTGATATGATATTCTTGTTGATAAATTCTTTTTAATGCACGATGTGAGCGCGAATATATTTAAAATTTATTAAAATATCGTATATTTTATAAAAATATTTCATAATTAAAGAAAATGCTGCTAAAATAAAGAAACTAGAAGTGGGTGATAAGAAATCTACAGAAAGTGAACATATCGAAGTGAGCGTTAGCTGACGATGTGGTTATAATGGCTGACAATGGAAAAGACTTACAAAGTAATTTAACCCCAAAGATCCACTCTATAACCCAAAGACCATACATTGGGTTCGACCTTATGAGGTGGTAGAACAAGAAGGTAAAATAAAATAAAAATATATATGGAAAAAGAAACTCGATAAAAATAACTTGAAAATAAGGTTAAAAGAATCTTGAAATATCCCAGACAAACGTAAGCGTGGTGATCGAAGGATTTTTGAACGATGGAAATTGAGGAAAATTGAACAAATTTATTAATTCATTTTTTTCCCATTGTCTATAAATTTTTTGATTTTCTTCTTTCCCTTAACAATTTCCTAACTGAACTATATTCCCTTTATTGTATTCTATAGAGCAACTTCATACTATATCTGTCGTATTATCGATTATCATTGATCGTATTTTTCGAATTTAACGATTTCGTTCATCCGAACGAAAGTTTGAGTCATAAAACTGACAAAACGTACGAAAGAAGCGCTAAAAATATACTAACTAAAAAGATCCAGCTTTACTTTAACTGTTATGTCGATACTTTTGAATCAAATATGTGCCGTTCCGGTTTACTATTCCGATCACGGATACTATCAAATTGTAAGTCCGGTCGGTATCAGAATGGAAATAGGGCACTTGAACGTTTTGGTGTAGTAGGCTATTGCCACGAGAAGATATGGTATTCGTGGGAAACGGATAAATAAATATAAAATTGGTGTTTATTCATAAGTAAAAAAATGTTTTTTTTTTATTATTGTATTATTATTATATTGTTTTATTTTTCTAATAAAAATTAGTTAGCTGTTCTCGCTCGATCGCTTTCTATCTCTAGTCATCTTCTTGGTCATTTACTCTTTTAAAGTTTTACTTAAATCGTGCTGTTCTCGGTCACTTGCCACAGTAATGCCTTTTATTTCATTCTTTTATTCAAGAAGGTTTTACACTTTTTATTTTTGTTTTGTCGTGTTAAAAGCTAGTTAGTTCTTCTTACTTTATGCAGAGTCTGTACGATTTTTTAATTTTTCTTTTACTTAAGTCGTTATTTCCATTTGTCGCCATATTCTCTTTTTATCTTCTGTTTGCGCGCATTTTTTTTAAGAATAATACAATCTAATTTGATAATTCTTCAAACCATCTTTGTAATAGGAGACATTACCCCGCCCCCACCCCACCGACATCTTGCATAAAATGAAGAAAAATTGTTTTCCAAAAATGATCCATGTTACGCAATTAATATGTAACTTTAAGAAGAAATATATTTTACATGAAAAACTAAATTAATAGAATTGGAAAAATAAATAAATTCAAAAACAAAAATAGAAATAAAATAATAATAATAATAAGATGGATAATAATAATACAGTGAAAGCTCCCTTGTGTGGACACCGATGGTCGTTATTAGAAAAATGCCCACCTAATAGAAATTTTTAAAATTCTTAAAAGAAATGCTTTTCTCGAGATATTAATTTTATTTAGATTAATTTTTAACAAAATAATCTATTAAAGTAGTTCGTCGCATATTTTGTTTCCTCTCGCGAATAAATGAATAAAAATCTTTATTAATTCAAAACCTTCCAAATCGTCGGTTTTCTTTGCGAATATTTTCAGATCGATCGTGGTTTTAAGGTCTTCTTGGTAACTCTGTTTCCTTACTTGAGTCTTGCACTAAATATGCATCATCCACTTGGATAATTTGGAAATCACTTATAACATTAAGTCATCCTTTGTGTCAAAGCGGTCTTGAAATTGATCCATGTTGTGTTTAAAGACGACCCTCGAGAAACAGTTTTGTATAGTTGTTGACGATACTTATTTATTGATTTCGATAATACATTAGTGGATTCAATACTGTCCATTTTTGACAAAATATTCTTCATAATAGAAATTCTATTATTTTTTTTAATGGTACCCTGATCCAGAGGTTAGCAAAACGAAATAATATTAGGGGGTAAAAATATGACTTTAATTTGCTTCAATTTGAATTTTTTGAATCTGATGTGGCATTATCCAAGAATAACAAATTTTTTGTTTTATAAGCCAATTTTCCTATCGAACATAATAATACGGTCATCAGGTCTTCTGTCACTCAGGACTTTTTAGTTGATCACCACGTCACAGTCTTCCAATTTTTTGATCTAGACCGTACTGTTTTTCCAGTGACCAAAAGGTATTCTTTCTAACCTCAGATACCAACAATGACGGTTAGTTTTCCTGTTACATTTTTCAGACTTTTGGATTGCATCCTCCGGTTAGTCTTTCCAACATTAATCAGACAGAATTTTCTACAAAAAACTTCTGACATCTTCTAGATTAGCGTTGGCTGCTTCATTTTATATAGATTTAAATAGAATTATTTCTTGCTTTTAGGAACCATTCTAACATAAATTACAACAAATTACAACTAGCGCCATTATCGGCGAGTGCCGTATGCATTAGTCGAGGTCTCCTTATCGGCCATAAGCATAATGCATATGGTAATCATCGATAGGTGGCGCCGTGCATTAGTTGTAATTTTCAACAGCCGCATAGGTCACAATAGTCGTACTGACGACGGGTAATAACCCAGAAATCAACGTTGATCCTGCGGATGTGAACGATTAATGCAAGAAGAGCTCGTGTGTCAAATACATTCTTGACATAATTTCTCAATATTTAGGCCTTCAGTTTTGAAAAAAAATTTGTCCTGGTTAAGGTTAATTTCTTTATTACGCAGCTTGACTCTTCCCAATATTAAATCGTTTTGCCAATTCAAGCACTGACGATTTTCCTTCATCAAACGCATATCTATTTATTTTTCTTCCGCCGTAAATTTTTTTTTTTTTTTTACCAATGGGACCATAACTCATTGTTAAGGAACGAACTTGAAACTGCATATCGTTCATTCAAGGGGCGCTACTAAGTTTGAAACAAAAGAGAAAAATTCTGTTCACGTCCGTTCAATAGAGCGTCCGTCCATTGGAACTAATCTTTACTCAATAAAAGTATAGACAGTTTGGCTGCCTGAAAATAGTCCACTCAGTAGGAGATGTCCGTTAAGGGAGCTTTCACTGTAATAATAAGGTGGAAATGTCATTAAAAAAGCTAATTGATTATAAATATGTTATAAAAACTGTAGACTTAAAGACATTTCAAACTAATTATTTTTACCAGAATAAAGACAACAAAGAAGAAAACTGTAAAACTAATGGAAAAAGTTTCGGAAATTATTAAAATGTGATAATCGAGGTAGTATTTGGAAGGAAACAAAAAGTGGTCAAAGAAAAATTAAAGAAAAATAAAAAAAAACTTAGAAACAACAAGGGTGAAGGTAAAACAAGAGATAATGAAATGTTGGTTTTGTTGTTAAATTATATTTCAAATTTATGTATTTATGTTTTTCAATTCAAGATATTATAATTTTTTTGATATTTTTCTCGAACAAAAATCGTGGTTTATATTTTAAGCAAATACGACGCACTAATAGGAAAATAGTTCTAGATTTAAAATTTTCTTTTCTGCAATAAAATATCTTCGGAGAGACGACTTCTGTTCTATATTGTTCGTGCATACACGTGGCGAATATGAATTTTTCGAATTTCGCACGAATGAGTGTCGCCGGATGTAAAATTTTACGCCGAATTCAACGCTATAAATCTTCTATTTCGTTCTGTTTCCGAAATAGGAACAAAAACACCTTGAAATACCGTAACCTACATTGTCCATAGAACTTCAAATTCGAATTTATAGGACGAAATTCGAAATAACAAAAAGAAATATTGTCGTATTTTTAAATGTGTAGAATAAAATAAAAAAGTTGGAAACATTTAAAGATTTCCGGAATTAGATTTATGTAATTAATGTTTGGAACGTTCGAAACTATTTCCAGACGAAGATGCTACGAAAATATCCCAGCAAGTTACAACGATTAATTTACATTTCTCTTGATTTATGATTAATTCTAATGAGTCATAATTCATTCCTATCATTATTTAAATACGTCATATCGTGATGTAGAGCTTTAAGTTCGAAGTGTCATATTTGACACAGTTTTACAGTCAACCGTCCTGCGATAAAATTTTGGATACGAAACTAAAAATTACGTTACATTTCGAGCAATTACTTTAATAGTAACGAATCTGGCGTTAATTAAACTGAATTTAATGCAAATTTATACGCGAATGAATGATATCGTATGAAATATTCCGCAGCGTGTTCAACAACGTAATTTACATTGTGCTGATTATAATAAGAAAATTCGGAGTTATGTACGCGTAGCACATCGAAATGCTATAAATGTTATGGTAAATTTCACAACACTGATTAATAAACAACAATTTGTGTTTTGATACACTGGTGTGCAGCTTATTATCTCGGAGCTGGGATTCTGATAATATACTCCGTATCTTAGTATAAACAACAAATATGTCTGTAGTGACATTTGCAAAAAACACTCTAATATTTTTTCATTCCTGCAGTTTAATTTTTCGTGGTCCAAAAAATTAAATTTAGTAATAAAATAGTAATAAAAAGTATACATTTCAATTTAGAAAGGGATCCAGTTCTAAAGTGCTTGTTATTATGGTTATAAGAGTTATTTCTTAATTTTGCTTTATATTTAAACATTTTTTATTTTTTCCGTCCCTCTTAATAATTTTTAGCATTTTTATTTAATACAGTATTTTTTTTCTTTTATGATGAATGTACCGGACTAAGGAATGTGATGTAACCCTGAGCAGCAAAGGAATTGCTAAAATTAAAAACCAACTTGCTTTTAAAATTGCAAAGTAACCTTTAAAACTGATTCTTAATTAAAATAAAGCTTGAGCATTGAATAACTTGCTTTAATCGAAATCTTCAATGGACAAAATCCCTACATTAAATATTACTAATTATCAACTTTTTTTCTCTTGATTCCTTCACCATTTGTCCCAAGTTCTCGAAGAACGGAGGCTGAAAGGGTCTCTTTGGTTGGCGATTGGCAGATTTTAATACCTTTTCCGGCATATGCTGGAATTAGGGAAACGTGGAAAACGTAATCAGAATAGTCGGTTGGAAAACCAATTCAAAGATAGAAACATTGCAAACTTACAAATGTCGCATTTTCCAAAAGAAAATTGAAATCAGGACTATATTCATTCCGAAAAGTGTGAATGATTAAAAAATATCCTTCAGAAAAAAATGTTTAAACAGGGAATGTGGTGGTGAGGACGCAAACCGATCACAATGATAATCATGGCGTGAAGTATAATGGAAGGCGATGAAAAAAAAAATTAAAGAAAACGGCTTGGTTTAAAGTAAAATAGGGACAGGGACAAGCAAATAATAAATGGAAACGCGAATAGGAAATGCTGAAAAAAAATTATGTAATTCATAGAAAATATATTGAAAAATCTCATTATACAAGAAAATTAGAATCCTGTAATTTGTATTTTTGCTTGAGAAATCCTCCAACGTAGTCTTCTCTTGATGGTGTCATAGAATGGTTAGATTCTACTAGGGGAGTTAGTTTTCATAAGTCTTGTTCCACTGAGAGGCTTTTGGAAAATTCATTAGAGTTAAACAAATCTATAAGGTGATTAAAAAGGGGTTGGCATGTAAAAGAATGAATAGTTCATTTTGTTCATTGTCGATTCTGTTCTGTTTTAAATACAATGGTTTTATGAATATACAATTTTGTAAATATTCCGTGGTAGCAATTGCCATATTGGTAAATAGATCTTTTGCGATTTGCAAACACATCAAGCTTTGCCCTTCATAAAAATTAATGTAATTCTCAGAGGATTTTGTTAAGCAAGCAATAATTTCATAAAATGACAGATATGGAAACAGATGAGTTTTCCTTATTTCAATAATTTTTAACAAATTTAAAATAATTTTCTTATTAAACCGAAAATCTTTAAAACGGTTAGCCTGAAGGATTTCTTAGGTCTTAATACCGGCTTGACTTAATCAAAAATGGGTAATACATTGATCGGTTAAAAAATTGTGAAGAATAATTTAAAATCGATAATGCGTATATAATTTTCTATAACAGGCCAGATAGAATTTTCTGAGTAAAAATACTAAAAAAGATGACTTGAGGCATTTCCACACAAGCAACGTAATATATATAAGAATATAATTGAGATATTAACTGGATACATTGGTTATTAAATAATCCAAAGCCCCACATCTATTTAACGTGTAATACATATTGAATGTGTAACATACGCATATGCAGTCAAACTTCATGTAACTACTGCAACATGCACAATACTAAAATTTCGCCAAAGGCAAGTGGATAAAATTACAAAAAGTGCACCATTATAAAACCCATGGGGACCGTGTGGACGATTTAATTAAAAATTTACGATTAAATTTAATCGTTATGGTCGGAAGGTCGTAAAAATAGAAAACGTACAACGCGCAAAAGACTCAATACGACGCGCGGCATTCTCTATCACGGTAAATCAAAATAACAGATGTTCGATTTAAGACAGCTGCTTGTAACGTTCTGCACGCTGATTGCATTCTAAATTTGCAGCCTAAAGTAATAAAGTGGCCGAAGAACACGTACCGTCCTCACCAATCGATTGCACCGCGTTGAAACTACTTCGACAACGTCTTCGAGTCATTTTTCTCGCGTTGAGAGGCGATTAAAGATACGAATGGATCAATTGGGAATCTCAAATTAGTATAAGAATAGAGAATCAATCTTTGAATTAAATTGAATATCAGTAATACCAAAAAATTAAGTAATTTAAATAATTAATAGAAATTAATAGAATATTTGATAAAGAGAACACTGACAAACGAATATAGAGGCAAGTTCGATATCATGTCTTTAAAATTTTTTTCCAACCACATAGTTTTTCAGTTTATTCAATTTGATGTTATCCTTTTGTGTATTTGTTTCCTGTCAATGTTTTTTCTTTGCCAACTAATTTATTTACAATTAATTTCATTTTCCCTTCTTCTTTAAGTTTTTTTGGGTTTTTTTTTCTTTTTTTAACTCGGCTTCTCGCAGTTGACTGTCAATGCTTCCATCTTTCCTCACCTTTTCAGCAGAATTCGCACTTACCATATTTTTCCTGCCTCTAATTTTTGATCTTGCAATTTTCATTTCCTCCCAATTTTCTCCTAGACACCCCGTCATTCTTTCATATAAACATATGAAAGACAATGAAAGTTGACAATGATAAAATAATAAACTTAATTTGTCATTCAAACGAATAAAATATGCAAGATAAGACGTCATATACAGGCTGTACCAACTAAGATGGAAAGTTCAATTGCTCCGTTATTAATAGTAAGTCAGTTCTGAAACATTGTATGCATTAATAATTCAAATTTCTCTATCAAATAAAAATATGTACAAAGATGGTGGTCGGCACAAACTTTCTTATTTTAAATGCAATACCCTATTTTTCATCTTTTTGGATTGTCCATAAAAAATAAACACCAGATTATTAAACACATACTTGGTCTTAGTGGCACTGTTTCGGAGTTATTCGACTTTGTTTGAAAAAAGGACTCTTGCAGTGTTTTCGGAAATTTGAAGTATCTCCGGAACTAATGTGCGAAGAGAGCTGCGGTTTTCACCGTTCGATTTATTAAGATGCATTTTATTCCTCAATACAAATTGAAACAATTCGGTTCATTAAAACGTAAAATATGAACGTTGGAAGTTCAGACTTTTCAATCATGGCTAACGTGATTTTTTTAAATGCAACACTATATTAATTGTGGTATCATCGGATAGAAAATCTCATTCCCTTTCACCTTTATTAATACATGTTGGCTTCTACAAGTAGTAGTTTTGTAGTTATTTCCGTTTTTT
>JAFFZR010021296.1:0-10598 GCA_018397195.1 Lethrus apterus | reverse complement strand
AAAACAAGCTGGATTGTTTTTAGTGGTCTACCTGTATATGCGCGTTGTAATAAATATATATTATTATATTTGAAACGTTTTATTGGTCGGAAGCTTATGCAAAATATATTTCCCTGCTTATACAAAAATACATATACAGTGTCCCTGGATTGAGTTCACTATAGGTTTAATCGACAAAAAATTTGAGAATTTTAATTTTCATGTTTTTGGATTTCGCCCTGCATGGAAGACGCGAATTTATAATTTTTTTTATTTTTAACAAGATGGATGCCCAGTTCATTCAACTCGTCTGATTACATATTTTTTTTGAATCATGACTTCCTGAAAGGTGGATTGAACGCCAAGGTGGAATACATTGGACAGCGAGATCGCCGGATTTGGCCCCTTTAAATTTTTATTTCTGGAGTTATTTAAAACAAAATGTTTTTTCACGTGTTCTTCATTATAATATAAAATTATTAAAATAAAAAATTATGCTATGGTCAAAATCACGAGAGCTGGCGTGTCAAGGCCATTTGAATGCAGAATTTTCGACACTATGAGTTTCCTTCTCGCATTCGGTTCGCATGTTGATGAAAGAGACAAAAACTGAAACGTAAGTCTGCTATGTAAATTATATGGAACAACAAAAACGTATATCGTTAATAAATGCAAGATTCGTATGTCACATGTCAACGGCATTGTGCTAAGCGTTAACATAAAATTACCTTGCCTCTTGTTTTATTAAATTTCATTTTATATTAATGTATAATATATTCTTTTATTATTACAGTACTTATACTATAATTATTGTAACCAAAATGTACTTTAACCTATTTTCTAGGTTATGTCACATAGATTATCGATAAATATGAAGTAACCAATATAATATAGTAAATGTACATAACATATGATAATAGACATGCGATTTCTGAAACTTGATTCATACAATTCAAATATGGCTTTGACGCGCCAGCTCTCATGATTTCGACCATATAGATGAAATTAACCCAATAACCATATCAAAAGTATATGACGAGTTGAAAGTTAGGGAAGAAAAATGTGCATATCTTGTAGGAAGTCAAACAGAATAATTGAAATTTAATTTCTTTTTTTAATAAAATACTATATTAGAAGCTTACGTTTTTTTTTAACAAAAAATATATTTTATTCAGTATTGTTATTGAGAAAAATATGAAATTATGGCTATGTGCAAAATTTCATATTCTGAACAACTTTTCTCAATAACTTTTTGCCATATTATTGACCGAAAAGGCACTTTATATGAATAGAAAATATTTTTTCATATTTTTCATGGCCGTCTTAATTTAAAAAAACAAACTAAAAATCTGCTTAAATTCTTTTCAGGCTAAGCAGGTCGGAATCCCAAAACATGAAAATTAAATTCTCAAATTTTTTGTCGATTAAACCTATAGTGAACTCAAACACACTGCATTTATTACTATAATAATTCGTATTTATTACAATATCATTTGTACATATAACTTGAAGCTTACGTTGTTCACATACGAAAATATATTTATTGATATATTAAATGTTTCAACGAGTAAAACCAATCTCTGTAAATATAAAATATGTTTCATTGAAAATACTTAACGTGTAATAAGTTTCGTGAAAGCATTCTGTATGATAATGAAAATGTTTTATTAATAATTTTCATTCGAAATGACAAAATAAATTATATTTTATGACCTTTTCGCCAAAGGAAACTTTCCTAAACCCATTTGAAGACGCAATATGTGCTCATTTATAAATATAAAGACATCCTAGTGTTTATGTACAGTTTATTGAAATTTTGTTAATTTTGTATTCTACAAATGTTCTATATGTTGGTAATAAAAAAATGATAAAAGTTTATGAATTTATGCATGTTTAAAATTTGTAATATATACGAGTTGTAAATTTTTCGCATTGTTATCTTCAATGTTAAAATTTTTTACTGTGTACTGAAAATATTCATCACGAAACTTTAGATGCGACACGCAACGCACAACGTGCATTTGGTACGAATAAAGAAGGTACGATAATTATAGCGCTGTAATCGAGGAAACGAATACAATACTTTAGATTCTTTCTAATTATAATTTATCACTTGAGCTCATATTACCCATTATCCATAAATTAGTTTCAAGAAAATATTTTTATCCGTAATTTTGTATGAAAAATTACAGCTATTAAACACTAAATTTTCACTGAAAATCGTTTATTCGGTTAAAAATTTAAACTTTAACCCAGTTCGAACAAATCGTTTACTTAAATTGTCTGCGAGATTTAATAAAAGCTGTAATGTCAGAGACAGTATCATTGGAGGAGTTCCAAGCGTTATTATTATATCACAAAGTGCTTCTTTATATTAATGGTATCTTGCATACTAAAATAATAAATAGGATGAGTTTATGACGTTGTGTTTTGATATAAAATATAATTGAAAATATTAGTCTATTAAAAAATATATTTGGGGTAAATCTAATCAATGTTATCTTTATTATGAAGATAATATTCCTTATACCTCGTTGCCTTTCGGCGTTTTGTTTATGATTTCATTCAAACAATCCTGCAAAAAATGTAGTCCCGAATTTAATTTACAGCAAGTGTAAATGATCTCGATAGCATACAATTTATTTTCAACTTGGAAATTTTATTAGTAAATTAAATAAATCACTGAAAGCAAAAATTACATAAATTCCATATAAATTTATTACACTTCATTTACATCAGTTTCAACATTTAATTTCTTAAAAATTTAAATATGCCCTTAAATCGTAATTTTTCTCTCGTCGAGCCTTTATATTAAATTAATTAAGTTCAAAATTAAGTTTTAACACGTAAATACCTACCGTATTTACGTGTTAAAACTTCACAGACTTCTCGGAGACCATTTTTCTCGTTCATTATGAAACAACAGCAATAAAATGTCGACGTTTTTCCGCGAATGAACACTCCAACTTTTAACACGTTTAAAGAGTGAAAATTGATTTTTAATAAATGCTGAAGTGAAAAACTTCATTTTCAATTTAAGTTTTCAGTCACTGAAATATTGTAACATGTTTCATGATTTTTATAAACACGTCCGACTTGAATATTTTTTTTTTCAAACTCCTATCTATACTGCATACCTATCACCTGCAAACGTAGCAGTAAAGGTGTTTGGAGTGGTATTTTTTAAAATTATTAAAAGGAGTTAACATAACATAACAAGTAAGTAACATAACAGGTAAGTCCAAGGACACTCCCTTGTGGCACTCCTGATGGGATAAGATATATGCTGATTAACTCTTGTTTATACTTAACAGCGAAGTATCTATTGCTCAAATATGAAAGTAATATTTTATAAAGGGGATGTATCTGGGTTTACTTTTAATTTGTGCAATAATCCAGGATGCCTTACCTTATTGAATGCTTGCGTAACGTCAAGAAAGGCAGCAGCAGGACAATATTTCTTGGCATTCAAATGTGTTATTCATAGCTTTCACTATGCTCTGGGATAATGTTGAGCTCATCTAGCAGTGGTTTCATTCTCTTTAAGAGTCTCAAAGAGTATGTATGATGATTCCTCTACGGCTGGCTTACCAGGGTTAGAGATCAGGATGATTACTCCTACTTTCCATTGGGATGGATAATGTGAGTATCGCATTATAGATACGAGTTAATGCAATCACAGCTTTTTCAGGAAATTGTTTTTATAAATAAATGAAAAAGTTTAATTAATTAAATAATCGAAAGCGGTTTAATAATACGAAACCATAAAAAAAGACTAGTTAAAAATTATCTATAAGTGCAATCGAGAAATCTATGAAGATACAAGGCACAGTAAAGTTCAGGGTTGACAATGAATGAATTTTTCAGGCTCATTTATTCAGTAAAGTAATAAATAGTATGTATTTTCTCTAAAGAAATTGACCTACTACATTCTAAAAGCCACACTGTGGTAAACATTTCCAAAAAATAATTAAGTGACGTATTCGTAGTCCTAATCTACTAAATGAATTTGCATTTAAAAGTACATTTTGTTGAAATTTGATATTGACTGTAATTGTAAACATTCCAAACATGGTAGCCGGAACTACTACCCGGAGCTACTCAGAACTGATTAAATTATTAACAGTAAAATAGCTTCGATAACAATGTTAGAATATTCGCGATGGAAGTTAAATGCAGTTAGAAATTTGGTTTTATACCTTCAAACTAACCAACAATAAATACGGAAAGTTTGCAAATTCAAGGCACGTTCCCAGAAAATAAATAACACAAAATACGTGACAAAATGCTAGTAGCACCTACACAAACTGAAATTTATCGTTGACTGTAAATTTTGGCTCGTTTTATTGCGACCAATGGTCAGTATTCGAGTCAATAAACATATACAAATGATGACAATGTAAACTAACAAATAAATTTGCTATTCTAAAACAATCAAATTGAAGCTTTTTGTGAAAGGTTAAGTATCGCATTAAAATTTTACGATGCAACCGTGCAGATGGGGAATGGAAGTAATATTTTTTTCTACGCTGTCAAGATATGGAAATTACAACGGAACAATCGTAAAATTAGTGAAGCGTCGAATAGAACGGAAAGAATCACGAGCGATGAAATTCATAATTGTACTTAAAAGTTCAATTCACTGCAAAAGCAGTTTGATAAAATTATACGGTAAATAAATGATTTTTCTTCGTTTACTCTTATTGTAAATTAAGACATATTGCACACAATTTATTAACTGAAAAAATTATAATCCCATACAAAAACCTATGCTCTCTTCCTCTCTTCGTATTTTATCCTTCAAGTATTTCTTTTATATTCGCATATCACTATGCCCTATACTGTATAAACTTTGGTCCTCATTTCATCTTTCTTACCGTCTCGATAACAACATCCTTGCCCGGATTCTCGTTTCAAATTCCTTTCCTAATACCATTCCACTCAAATATTTTTAACCGATTCTTTTACCTTCTTTTTCACTTCTATTCTATGGTTTAATACTCTGTATTCTGACGTTTGTATATATTTCTATTCTTATTTAAAAATTCTAAATTTCAGGATAATTGCATTATTTGTCAGAATTTTATAATTTAAATAAATATCACGTTAACCAAACTCTCTGGTTTGGAATGAACGCGATATTTAAACGAAAGGATAATATTTATTGAAGTATGAACACGCAGATTAAAAAGTGTTCACGTCATCGTATTTTTATTTTGCAATGTAAATTTTAACACGAAATTCCCCTGAAAGAAATGATCGGTTTTCTGAACAAAATTAGAAGCAATAAAGTGGATAAAATGCGAAAAAGTCCACTTAACAAGTTAATTTATGACATTTCGAAGCCCATTTTTGGTTGGCTGTTTAAATTTCATATAAAAAAATTCAACATAAAACATGTTCAGTTAAATGTTAATAAATTTATTCGTTAAGTTTAAAAACATTATTTAACTTTGTATTATTTATTACTCAATATTTTATTGCAAAATGTTAAATTATCAGTTAAATGTTAATAAATTTATTCGTTAAGTTTAAAAACATTATTTAACTTTGTATTATTTATTACTCAATATTTTATTGCAAAATGTTAAATTATTACAGCAATTCAATTGTTGCAAGCAATTGTATAAAAAGAAATAAGACGTTAATATTATAAAATACAAAAAACTAGTAAATGAGTTAATTGAATTTTAAATTTATTGTTATGTGTGCCCTCACACTCATAAATATGATAAATTAATGTATGTAAATTAACTTAAATGGTATGTATGTGTAATTTATTTTGACATGGTCTACAATGAATTAACCTGATACGTGTGTTTGAATCAGCAAGTTGCATTATATGTTAACCTCATTACATCAACATCTACCCCATATAGTGTATGTAACAACAATTTGTCAAGAACCATGATCAGATTTTAGATACACTAACTCAACTAACTGAATGTAATCAGTTTACATGGATATCGTATGTTTAATTAGATATTCACAGTTGGTAACTGGGAATAACTTTTTTTCAGTTTTTAATAATTTAATAATTTTTAATAATAATTCGATGTCAACTTCGTCTGTTTCCAAAGCATGCGTAGAAAGTGTTTCATTCAACTTTCTTTACATACTTAACAGTGACAAAAGAAAGATAAACAGCAAATTATATTTAAAACAAGGAACATGTTGCAGAAGAAAATAAAGTCAAAATATTTGCAGAAAATATTACTGTTCACTTTTATCTTAAAAATATTTTGACACACTTTCCAAACTTATACATTTTTTTATTTTTGATTACAAAAACAATATTTCGTTTTAATATGCATTAAAAATATTGATAAAATTTTTTGTTATTACCTTGAACGAGTGAATTTTTCATAAATTGTAATGCACGGGCAGAAATGGATGTCGTAAAATATACACAGAAAACGTATGACGTTCTTTTTCATACAACCTTTTCCAAACAAAATAATACATCAAACCAAAATGATGAATGCTCATACGTACGAGCGTGTATTTTGGACGGAGCAAAACATGCGAAGCCGTTCGCTAGGATTGATGATGTAAATAGTTTCGTCACTCCTGCCGAGCGTTTAAATTTTTGTAGTAGGTACTTTGCTTTCGAACAAGAAAAATGACCAACACTAAAATATATTCAGATATATTAGCTGTAAAATAATTTAACGGAATAGACAGATAGAAATAAAAGATAAAATAATTTTTTAAAAAATCCAAAAAAATAAATACAATTCGTAAACTTTTACAAATACAATACAATACAATACAAACTTTTATCAGAGCTTCTTTATATGTAATTAATGATTGATAGATAAGTAAGGAATCCAAGATTTATTTAAAACAAACTAAATATCGAAATCTATTTATTTATATATTTTTTTAATTCCAACTTTCGATCTTGGCCCAATTTTAATGAGAAATTAATACACTTCGAAGTGTATTAACTATATCAATAGCACGAGGTTTAGATTTGAATAGAGGTTTGACATGTAATGTAAAGCTTACTCTACTTGTTCAAATATTATAATCATGAAGCACTTGAGGATTATGTCAATAACCGACGCTCTTGGAACAAATTTCAACAACAGTGTCTCCGTGAGGATAATTAATTAAGTATTCAACAGCATTAATACAAAAAGCTTTACATGTCACCAAACCAACTAGCATCAACGAACCGATCAATGCATCTATTTCTGGACACGTCAAAGGACTATCGAGTATCCCACAAAAAAAATGACTAAATATGCTTTCAATATGTTAGCTTTTTATTCGATGTTCAAATTACTTTATTGAAAAAGTAAATTATACTTAACTAAGCAGGAATTTATTTAAAATACAATTAATTTCAATAATTACGTGGTTGCTCGTTTCAAAAATACAATTCGAATTTAATAAAGAAAATCTTTCCATAAAAAATAAAGTTAAAAAGAATCTAGAATAAGTGAGTAACGTACGTTTCATTCACAAAACAAAACACATAACAACGAAAATCGTAAAGAATGTTTACGTCATTTTAATGTTTGACACATTACAGTAATATCGCCACCGTAAACATCGTTGGGTAATAATGATGGAAAGATATTACACTTTGTTAGGTTGTAGATTACAGTTAACGGTTTTCCAGTTCCATTCCATTACATTTCAATTACAAATATTGGACGCGAAAATTTCAATTAAAAGTCCGTCGCAGCTTTAGTTTCGGTCACGTTAATTGTTAATTTGCATATGAAATGTGCCACCATACGTTATCCCCTTTTTATACTTCGTTGTCGGCTATTTATGCAAGAGAAAAACTGTAAACGTTTTCGAAGGAGTTGCCAAAGTTAGAATTTATGCGCAGTATGTTAAGCAGTCCCGATGGTAGTTGACACGCTGCATTCAGTGTTCAGAGTATGTAGACTGGAATTCGGTTGCATAACGATTTGTTTACAAATTTCTTACAAAGGAAATTCTTAACGTTTATCGTTGAAGAATACAGTTTCGACGTTCCTACGTTACATTACACTTCACATTAAAGTAATCCTACAGGCAATTTAAGAAATTAATTAATTTTATCTTGTGCCTAAACTCGTCCAAATACAGTTTAACTTCACACAGATAAGTGTCGTTCTAATTAAATATAAAGTCCAATATAAACTCGACTCAATCTCACATCTCATCGTAAAGTCATCTTTAAAATTTATTCTGCGTTTCTAACTTTCCTAACGAAAATTTACGCTAAATTTTATCAATATATCATTTCTTTTCCAGTCAAATTACATCTGAGTAGTAATGTTTGCATCGTTTATTCATACGGACCGAAAAGTAAAGCAATTTAAGAGCTAATTTGTCGAATTACCGCAAACAGGGCTGAAAAGCTTGCGGCATCCACTTCGTCTTCTCGCATCCGCGCTCCGGAAGTGCACCAACGTTGAATCCTATAAATCACTCAAACTATTATTTTTCTTTAAAATTTATCGCTTTCTTGTGTTTGACTGATTTACGAAATTTCGCCGTTGTTTTCTTTATTAACGTTCGTTTTTAAAAATAAAAAGCAACTCAAAATTATTACCAACAGAAATTGCTTTCGTAATAATTGCAAGAAAAATGTGTATTTTCTACAATCCGAACACAAAAGGGAAATAGGTTGTATCTGTCGTTATTTTGATCATTTAAATTTATGATCAAATAATGTCGTTCCTTAAAGATGCATAAAAAATGTAATGGAATTACGTCCTCCCAAAATCTATAAACAGGATATTTCCTCAGAGCTGCGCAAATAACATAATAGAATTTTATCGTCATCAACAAAATGATTTTCGTTTTAATTCGATTTTTGGTTAGATAATAAAAATGATTAGACCCGATGGTCCTTTTGACAGTTGAAAATTTTCCATTTTTTTTTTTTTTGAGCGAATCCCAAGATTCGATGCACTCAAAGCCTGCAATGTTGTTCTTTTCTTACGCAGGTTCTAGTTTACCTCATGTCGTATTCGCTGTTTTGAACTATTAACAATTTTATGTCTGTTTACTTTAAATGAAAATCAAATTTATCCTTCAAACAGGAATGCCGAAGGTGCAATATTTAACGTAAAATAAATTGATTAAAAAGCTTTATTGTTCATTGCATTACAAGTGGAATGCAAACGCAAAAATTTGCTATAATGTTCCTCCATTCAAGTCTTGTCCCTCTGCATATGACGAAATATATGCTTTTTTTCTTCAAGCGGCCTTCCAATCACACTAAATTGTATATAACTTTTGTTATCGATTTTCTTATTTCTTAAATTTTTCCAATATCAATGCACACTTTTTCTCCAGGTTATTTCAAAACATTTTTAAAATATTGTTACTAAATATTGATACTAACCTGGAATAGAATAAACTAAACATCTGTATTATAAAGTTACATAGAAAAATAATTTTAACGCGTGCATCAGTCATCGTTTTTCCCTTAACGGATGCCCATTCTGATCATACGGTGTATACGAACATTTAATATAAAATAAAATTCAAACGGCATTTACACCATAAATTACTCGGAAATTACTCCAACGTTATCAAATAATAGTTTACCATAAATCAATGAACAACTGCGGCTTCTGCACTTAAATTTATACGTGAGTGTTCGTTGAAGAATCGTAAAATGATCGAATATTAAATTCCGTTCTGGTTCAATTTGGCGCAAATTTCCTTTAATTTTATACAGCAGATACCCGTATTTGGTGAAAATCACTTATGCGTGAGTAAATCGAAAACATCTGACTATAAAAAGATATTAAATTTATTAAAAATATAGACCCACGGACTAGTATTAAAAAAAAATTATGAACAAAATTTGACCCACTACTCAAAAAGGTTCGCCATCACTGTAATAAAGCTTTTACATCAAAACAAAATAAACTGAAAAAAAAACATGATACATTATCAATATTATTATTAACAACATACAAATTTCACATTTATGTTATTAATAATTTTCCGAACAATGTGTTTGTTTTACTTGTAAATAATACACTCATGGACAAAATTATCGAATATGTTTTGTTATCACAATTTTTTTTTATACAGGGTGATTCCTAAAAAACGCCGCAAGCTTAAGCTCTCTTGTTTATTGTTCGATTTCAAAAAACGAAAAACACAGATAAATGATCGTAAAAATACTACAAGGGCGTGTTAATTTTGATTTTTTTCTGCATTAACTTTAATGTGAAGCGATAGTCAATTTTTTTTTTTAAATGGCTATGTATATTTTTTTAAATTTAGTATGGTAGAGAATGTTTTTCTGAATCCAGTGATGCATAACAAGTTAATTTTAGTGAAATAATTTGAAGAAAAAATAAATAAAATATTTCCTTAAGTTGGTTTTCATATAAATTATCAAGGCGAGCCGTGGAAAAAAATCATATCGAAATATTTATTTAAATAACAAAAAAAAAAATTGAAACAAAAAAAACAAAAAACGTCTTTATAAGTATTGCTCAAATTGACCCCCACCCTGTTGAACACACAACTCACACCTTCTAGTCACTCCATAAGTCGCATTCAATATTAAATTAGGCGGAATTTCGCGACAAGCATTGATAATGCGCTGCCTCAAAATTTCTTCATTTTCTGGGCGGATTAGATAAACT
>JAFFZR010021292.1:2548-13098 GCA_018397195.1 Lethrus apterus | reverse complement strand
TATCCTTCGGACTGCACCAATATGTCTTATGCATCTCACATCAATAGCAATAAAAGAATTGTATTATAAATTATTTATTTACCACTATTATAATTATAATGAAATTTGCAAAATTATTTTCTCCAAAACTCTTTTAATAGCGGTTTTAGAGAAAAATTGTCTTATAATTAATTATTGCAGGCAACTAGAGCAACTTAAAAATATAAAAATATACAGGGTGTTCAATTTATAAAAGTAATCGGTATGCTTGTATCTTAGCAACGCGATGTTCTTTTGTTTTATAATTTATTGCGCGAAAAGCACATTGCAAGGTACTTAAACTTTGTCCATTTAACCAAGTTTGTATCTCATTAAATAAAAAAGTTAACTATTGTAGAATGTTCCCGTGAACAGGCTGTATATAAGTAGGCATATAACTGAATATATTTTTTCATTTCTTTTTGAATTCAATGTAAGGATTTTATATAAGTTTTGATTGATTTCTTTTCATGCAAGAGAATAAGTGGAAGTGTCATGAGGATAATTTAATTTAAATTTAATATTTAAATAATATTATTTACAGTAGAGCTTTTACAGGTACCTTTTCAAGTCAATGTGTTAATGGTCGCTTTTTGCAAACTTAAATAGCACAATTGTGTATAGAGTGTGTTTTCGATATTATTTTCAATTTTATTGTAATATTTTTGAGACTTGTGATAAGTCACATTAAATTTTTATATGAGAATCGTTAAATTATTTGTAATTGAAGGCACTTTTATATGCAATACACCTTCTACATCTCTATCTACGGTTCAGGTGTAAAGCAATAAATAAATAAATAGCCTTGTTATTGTCTATGTGTGTCCATGTTTTGAATTTATTACTTGTTTTAATCATCATTACGTTCCTAAGAAAAAGGCATCATGTACAATAATGGTATTATTATTATTACTTGCTTTTAAAATATTTGATAATACCCCGTGTAATTATCTTTTTTTTTTCTTTATTGAGCGTGCAACCAAACTGAAACTCGAGTTGTGCAATAAAATATATTTATTACAACACACCAAATATAATAAATATAAAAATGTGTTTCGTAATCTTTATCAAGCATTTTGGTTGCATGCTCAAGAAAGAAAAAAAAAAGATAAGTATTATAATCAACCAAGAATTTGACACTAATAATACCCCGAGTAATAACAATATTAAAGCTTATTCAAGCAGTTTATATCAAAGAATATTTTATAATTGTTACTTACGTATGTATACCTAGTCAAAACATATAACAAACATACCTTTAAAAACATATACCTGAAAATAAAATGAATTAAGAAATGTAAAGGTGCACTGCCGAAATATCAGTTCAATCGTCTGGCATATCGCATATAGCTAATTATATCATATTACATGGCAAAAATAAGTAGCAAATACGATTCACCTACACAGTATGAGAACAACACGACTTCGTGAAGAATGGGGTAATGATACGATGTGAAATGTTAATGATGAAGATAAATTAGTAATAAATGCCTTCGAAATTGCCATAAGAATTTACTTTATAAACTGACTTAATGCAGACTTCCTTAAGTTCTTTATGATTTAGTTCTCGGTAACATTTACATATTTTAATGAGGGCTTTCGTGATTTAGATTGGGCTATGAGTAACGCCCGATCTACTCGATCCCATTCCGCCCCGCCTGCCCTTCACCAACAAGTCTACCGAACCACCGCCCTGCTAATGATCATCGTAAGGGAGCATTTGTATTGTAAATTATTCCGCAAATCAGACGTATTTATGGTATACCTTTCTGCAATAATGCAAAGTAGTTTGCTTGTCTATGGTTCTTGAAAATTATTATTTATTATGTTATTTGTTTCAAACTGCATTCATTGTTTCGACTATTGTTAGCTCATATATTAATTAATTATAATTATAGTCAGAATGTACTGATACGGGGGTTGCTATTTATGTATATAATGGTTTTATTATTTTTCAAAGTATTCTCCGCGAAGATCGATACACTTTTGCATACATTTAAACCAATTTTCTTAGCACTTTTTCCATTCTGATTATCTCCAAAACATGAGTTGTTAAATTATGCGGATCCGACGCGAACACATTTTTTTCACCACTAAATGTTCATGTAAAATCTTGTGTATGCTTTTCATACTAATGGCCAAGAATGTCTCAATCTCACGGTATATCACATGACGATCTTACGTTATCAGTCCGCGTACAGCATCGATGTTTTTTGGCACAACAACCGATTTTGGACGACCTTCTTTAAATTCGTCCGTGAGCGAACGACGGCCACGGTTAATTCACTAAACCAGTGATATACAGTGGGTTTAGATGGTGCTTCATCACCAAATGTCGAAATGAATTGATCGATGCACTGTTGTTCAGATAATCCACGTCGAAACTCGTAGGAAATCATCGCACGAAAATTCTCACGAATTAACCCTTAACTGGTATGGCAGGGTCACATTTGACCCCATAGATGACAGAGATTTAACCACGAAAATATAGATGTCGCGCGCTGTGCTTCTAGGTATTCTCTAATTAGGTAGAGATCTGTAAACTCACCAATATTCGTTTAAAACACATGACAATTTTTTGGGATAATTTAAAATTAGGATCAAAATTGACCCTGCCATACTTAAGCGTACACTGCGAATTATAAATCAAAAATTGCGAGTACGAGTAAAACATGTTTGAGTGAAGAAGAACTTGAAAAAATAGCCAATGATATTATGAAACATGGTTTGAATAGTGATAGTGAATCTTCGGACGGTCCTAGTGAGCACAGTGAACAAGAAAGTCTTTATGAACAAGAATTACTTGACGAAGTAGAAGAGCCCAATGAACATGTAAAGGAAGGTTTAAATCAAATCTCTGAAGAAAGCACCCCAGTAATATTATTATGGGAAAAACAGGTACAAATAGTCAAATATTCCACCTGCTGCTGGTCGTACACGCGCTAGCAATATAGTAATTCAATTACCTGGTGTAATTGGACAAGCACGTGTAAGAAAACCACACAAACCTATACATGCTTGGGAATGTTTCATCGATGAAGAAATTATAACATTTTGGTCGAAAGAACTAAAGTATAAATCACAGAAATGTCTACGAATTATAATTTACACAGTCTGTCCTGGCAATTTACTAATCATATCGACGTAATTGAGATGAAAGCTTATCTTGGACTGCTATATTTGGCAGGTGTTTGCAAGTCCAACGATGAAGATGTCGAGTCTTTGTTTACCACAGACGGAACTGGCCGTGATGTTTTCAGAGCTACAATGTCTTTGAAGCGATTCAACTTTTTAACATGTGCTCTTAGGTTTGACAATAAGCAAACTAGGCCTGATAGGATTAGCAATGGTGCCAAGCTTGCTGCTATTAGCAAAATTTTCAATATGTTTATAACAAACTGCCAATCAAATTACACTTGCGGGGAATACTTACTGACGAGATGCTCATTGCTTTTAGAGGAAGATGTAAATTTAAAATCTACATGAAAAGTAAATCCGATAAATATGGCGATGCTAAAACACATTATCTTCTTAGTGTACACAGCAAATAATGACAAGAGAATTAATCCAAGGAGATCTGTTCCTGTATTAGATTTTCTTTCACTTATTCCTTCAATATCCAACACTAGAAATGTAACGGCAACTGGTTATCATCTCTAGAACTCATAACAGAATTGAACAAGCACAACTTGACATACGTTGGTACAATGAGGTACAAATAAGAGAGAAGTTCCATATGAGTTCTTGCCTCGCAGGACAAGGCCACATAATTCATCTATCTTTGATTTTACAAGAAATAATAGTTTCATATGTTTCTAAAAAATATCGTGCTGTTTCGTTGATAACTTCAATGCACCATACAAATACTGTCAGTGATGCCGATGAAAAACCTGAAATAATTCAGATTTATAATGAAACAAAAATTGGTGTCGATTGCCTTAATAAAAAGTGTGCCTGCTATAAGGTCGGAAGATGAACACAAAGATGGCCTCAAGTAATACGAATTATGGACATTACAGAGGTAAATTCTAATGATCTCTACAATGGAATCCTCAAAAATAAAATTATGGAAAGAAGGCCTTTCCTAACTTTTTTAGGACGTGATCTTATCCAAGAACATTTGATGCGCAGAATACAACAGCGCTTTTTCCCAAGAGAACTAAGAAACGTTATTTTACGAATTGCTAACGTTCGAGAAACGGTAACACAACTACTGCCTGAAGAGAGAAGAGGTACTAAAAGAGGCTGGTGTCATATATGCCCATATAGTCTAAAAAGGAAGGCCTTTTGTATGACATTTGTAACCGGCACGTCTGTAAAAACCACTACAGGACTAGCATATATGTCAAATTTGTGAGGTAAAGTAGGTTCTGCAAACGTGTTTGTCAGTTTTGTTGAATTTTTGGTATTTTTTAATAAATATAACCATATGTTCTATTTAAGCGCATAATTTCGGCGAGATCATCAACCCATTATTGTTTACAAATTTAATAATAATGCTTTTTTTTATTGAGAAAATGTTTATCTTTTATTCACATATTGTTAACAATTTCTATCAATTACTGTAATTATTTGTATTCTCTGTTATGCGTTTTGGGAATAGTTCTAATAGATCTATAGTCTATGAATTTTATCGTGGTAGGTTAGATTTCGATTATGATTTTATACAACTTACATCAGCATGAGTATTTTAAGATACAAGAAATTATACGTTTAATTTCAACATGATTTAATCGACTATTTAAACAAGTTTGTATTTAAATTAATTTTCGATTTCATCTACTGATCGTCACTTTGATCTTGAATGCTGGGAATTAGGAACAAATTGTTTCCATATAATGACAGGTGTTTTGAGTGATAAAATGCACGTCGAGTTTATACTACATACAAGCACCGTATTAAAATAACTAATTGTTCTCGGAAAATGAAAAACCACTTTATTAATGTAAATTACTGCAGTAATTATCAGAGTTTTTAATAATAATTGAAGACTTTTAAAAAAGCCGTTTAAATAGAAATGAATCGTTTGGAGTAATAGTAAATTTTCATTGAATTTAATTTATTTATTGACAATGTAATGTTGTTTAATAGTGTAGAATCTGTCAATTAGTGAAAGGCTCATGTATCATTATATTATTATATTTCACCGCACTACCAAATAATGAAAATTCTTCTTTTATTTATTCAAAAAAAAAATTTCTTATCACTGCCTTTCATGCCTTTTTAAAGGCATGTTCTGCAAAACAGCTACTCTCTCTTATTACTCATCCTAAATATTTTCATTCTTTCATTCTGTTATCATATGTTATATTTCAGAATCGGCCCTCAGTTAAATTACTTCGTAAACCCAGTATCTAATTTCTCCCACTTTCATAAATACCTTTGTGTTGTCAGTTTGTTTTTTTTTTACAATGAGGTCAAATGTCAAATCATCTCTTTGTCTAGGACATTTCCATATGCTTCATCATCGATCCTAAGCCAGTTTCTATATCTTTGACTCCAAAACGTCTGCATATGCCGATGACAGTATTTTCTTAATACGTCTTCTAATTAATTCGTGCACATATATATTTAAGAGCAAAAGTAGTAGCATATATATTTAATAGCAAACGTAATGGAATAGAAACTACAAGATTTCTAATTTGATATGTGAGGCTTACAATAATTTTGAGGATTTATACAACGAAATTTTTTTGTTTTAATTTTAAATATTTTCTCCAAAAGAGATGAACTACCCCAAAAATAATTCAAATAATGTGCATGAGCAAATTGTTATGATTTTGTCAATATTAAAATTACATGGTTTGCCATTTTAGCTTACAATTTATTGAGAATCGAATAGACTTGGTAGATTATGATTATGGGGCCGACCTGATATTATTAATATTTATATCAAAAACAATACTCTTAACATATATCATTTATTTTGTCAGAAATGTTAGCATAAAATAGAGTTGCATTTAGCCAACCCCCACTTCTTTATAAGCAGTGTTGTTTTAATGCCAATTTTCCAATGAAATTCAAATGAAAATTGATTTCACTCTTTGAAGTGCGTAAAAGCCTACTTTATGCATCAGTTGTAGATAAAATGATTTTTATAACTTTTAAAAACATATCTTGCAAATTGAAGGGCAATCGAAGAGCTAGTGAAACTATTGTACGAAGCTTGAAATAAAATAAAACTTAGATCCATTAAATGATATATTGTTAAATTATTTTATTTATTGTTTTATTTAATTTCAAACTATATACATTGCAAAAAAATTGAAGCCCGTTTTATAAAAGCAATAGTGTCAAAGTCAAAATTTGCTTACATTTTGACATAAATTGCGATATATTGTTGATACTGAAGACATACAAAGCCTATCAGTCAAAGGAATTCTTATCAAATAAGAACTATGTTCGATGTAAATTTTGAAACTAGTGCGGCTCTATTAGATAACTATTGTAAGTTCATATACATCTGAATACGATGTTATTATTTGTGACAAATTATAAACCATGTGGTAGATTGGCAAGAGAGAGGTTGTTCAATATTGTGTTTGAACCTCTGAACACGTGTGTGTGAACACGAGTGCCTTCCGTCGCGTCGCGTCGCGATCGCAAATGTTTCCACCGATTCAATCCAATCGAATTCAATTTAGGATTCACGGTGATCCCTAAGGTACGAAGTTGAAAATAAATATAACTTTTTAGATTTCTGTACGGACTGTTAGAAAATTATTTAGAGCAATCGTGATTTCGTCTTGTATATCATATTATCACTTCAATATTACCAAAAGTGCAAGAGATAACTAATGTATTATTTACTATAATGGAAATAACTAATTAATTCCCAGATTTATATAAAAACAGTTCGATTGTCTTGGGTTTACAAGAAATTGATTTAGCTGTTCCAGTTTTTCAATTAATAATTAATAATACAAATTGTATGTTAGTAGATTATTTCAAAATTCAAATAATTTGTTGTAATATACTTAATATACTGCATTGTTCAATTATTCCTGCTTGTATTTGTTTTTTAAGTCTTTATTTTATATGTTCAATGACATGATTATTTTTCTACTCAATGAATATTGTACTTCAGAGTTTTATTTTTTTACAGTTTTTTTAGCATCTAAATTGGTGAAAACTAATTATGGTGCATTCTGGGGTATACTCAGCTTAATTTATTATTATTTAAAAACGGATTCCATTTTTGTACTAAAAATAAATATAAATATAAATTTTGGAAGAATTCAAACCAGTGTACGTGTGTTTAATTGGTGTGATTATTTTGAAAATGAACATCGCGCTCGGTGGCCAAAAGGATATGCAGATATAATAATATTAATAATAATATTTATTATTCATAACACTTGCATATAAGTGGGTACTGAAAATTATCAGAACACATTTACAAAAGGTACATACATATTACAGTTAAACAAACGTAATAATGGTATAAATACTAATAAAATTTTGAAAAGAAACAGTAAAAACTATGATTTAGTAGAATCAATTTTACTGCAATTTTAAATTGCAGACCCGGCAATAACTTTAAAGTGGAAGTTTATTAAATAATTTTATTGGCATGACTGTTGGCCTAGTGGCTACTGAGGACAATTTGTAACATGGAAAATTTATTTTATTAATCGGTTTTAACTTATAGTTCTTTATTGAATCCTGATTAATTACAGGATTATAGTTCCTCTTCCTCTAACATATGCACAAATGAGAATGTACATACATTGAAGGGATACTGTTGGAAAAATTGAGTCACGGTATAAACAATTTTCTTTTACATCTTTTAAATCAGAGTATTTCCTGAAGCAGTTTTTTGAAAATTTATTGCTGTATTAAAGTCTACTGTCTTACTCTTAGTCCTGACATGGTTTTATCTATTCAGGATCTATTCAGGTCATCGAAGCTGTGTAAGTTTGGCAAGTCAAACAACCGATATCTTTCTTCGAAAATTGAATTAAGAAGCTTCTACATCGTGGGCACAAATATATTGCAATCAACGGTAAAAATATTTAAAAATTATCCTTATTTTATGAATAATATTTTTAGAAACAATTTATCATTAACATCATTATTTGACTTATAGATACAGACTCACCTAATTTGCTTATCAAGTGGACATTTGTATACAAATATAAATATGTGTTCTAATAAATAAAACTAGTTTTGATTTTGCGATATATTGTTTTATGCATCCTTGCTTATGTTGAAAATCACATCGTAACTTGATATGACGATTCGAATATGTCCTTTTACGATTGGACAAAATCATCCACACGTTGATCGCTGTAATTGAATAAAATTTCCCACCGTCCGTTGTTACGAACACATGTTATAAGCGTAAATTTTAATTTAAACATACTTTGTTGTTCGTTTTGCGGTTTCGAAGCCAAATTTTCATTTACATTCGTTCCATTTTAATGTGTTTTTGCGGCCAAAGGTGAATCGATGTTTCATTAAAAATGCGGTCAGTATCTAAATTACAGATTTTGATTGAGCTCCGATATAAAATACTGATATCGAAATATTTTCATTACATTTTACATTTGAGCAAATTAACCGATTCGCGTTTTAATCGTTCATTTAACGATTTTATTGAAACTTATGGTACATTCGGTGCTGATAGAGACGTCAGCTACGTTACGTTTTAATAACGAAAAAATGTCGTCATAAACGATGTTATTGTAGTTGAAAATTCTATATAAATACAATATAATTTCACATTGCACGTGATTATCAAAATATGTCAACTTTCAAAGTTAAACGTTCTACAAAAGCAAAAATGAAACACAAAAATAAATAAAAATGAAGAGAATAAATTTTAAGAAAGAGGTTTCAAAAAAATCACCGAATTTTATTGCAAATAATTGAAATAAACAATAATATAAAAATTTATGTGACCGATTAATAATTTTCAACAAAAAAAAAACATTCATTAAACCATTTTGAGGGAACTCTTCTCATAAGTAAAAGTAGAATGTTGTATGGTTATTTTTTTGAAGTCTTTTTTTAAGGTGATGACAAAATTAAATTTATTTATTTATTATTTTATTTATTTCTTGATTTGCCTGAAACGAAATTCAAATTAGGATACCGCATTTAATTTCACAATGTATATATACCTATTATATATCTTTAACAGTAGAAACAAACTAATGAAAACTTTGGGTTGTACGAAATATTTGTTTTATATGAAAATCGTATATTTAGAAAACAATTTCAACAGAAATTTCACAATGTTGAATTGACTGATCAATCTAGCGATTCCGTTTCGAAAAACACCGAATAACGCATGCATGAAAAACTTATTTTTTACATTCGTCAAAAATAATGAAGCGAACTGCATATAGCAACATCAAAGGCCTCGTTCGATTTTTAAGTGAGTACACACGAATAAAATCCAACGATATATACCGTGACGTCGTTTTGTTTTATGGAATTTTGATTTTTGTGTCCGCGTCCATTACGAGGCTTAAAGAATTAGTGCTTTTTTAAATTTGAAAATAAATAGAGATGAAAAAATTCGGGGTGGAAGCGGCGTCCGGTCGTTTTAAATAAAGTTCTATCCCGAAATTAATGGAAATCATTGATTGGAATTTGCGTTTTTATTTTGCACGGGCATGAGAAGTGCACAGGGAACAAGGGGTCGGTCGCGGGGTAGCGCGGGTGCGAGGAGGGTGAGAGACGGAGTAATAAAAAGTGCACCGGAACACGTTGTATAAATAATTAAGTTGACCAATTTCAATCTGTTTTATACAGGCTGCCGAACCGCGAAACATGAACTGTAATTACTATTTGATGGTTATGCTCGTGCCGGGGAGATTATATAAAAATGGTAACTGGTAATTAACCTGTGACAAATACAATAAATTACTTGTTTAATAAACAATGTCGAATTTCGAATTATTTTAATGATACATTACGAATATCTAAAAAATTTTAATTGGCATATTAAAATTTCATGTTGTTTATTTCGAGGGGTTGTCACCAATTTCCACAACATTTCTAAGATTTTTTCTTGATTTTCGAGTAAATCTGCAACCATTTTTCTGTATTTTCCTCGGTTTTTCTGGAGACACTTCAATTTTTCTCCTCTTTCAGGTGATTTATCTTCTAGAAGCCAGCAGTATGACGACTTTTTTAAAATTATGAATTTGTCATTACTCTAGTCAATTTTGATGTAAGGTACATTTAGAGAAATATTCGTTACCGATTCTGTGTAATCTTTTATGTGTAAGTCTAGGCTTTAGACTGTCGTAAGTAACAGCAGTTTGATCGGTAACTTCCGAAATTTCACCAAAAATAAAATCATTCACTTGTTCTTCTATTGAAAAAAATGTCAATGAATTTCGGAAACATAATCTGAAATTATTTTTTTTTTCATCAAAAATTGCATTTTTCAAAGTATTGTTTATATTTGTCTCAATGTCTATTGCACTGATTTCTTCTGCATTCACTGAATCTTTTTGCCTTTCAAAAAATCTTTTTTTCTTCTCTTGGAAATTTAAATGCATCTTTCATATCTCCGA
>JAFFZR010021291.1:0-12744 GCA_018397195.1 Lethrus apterus | reverse complement strand
TTTGCAGATTAGTAGCATATTTTTTCAATTACCCGCCATACTAGTGGTCACGTGACATGAGTCAAAACGAATTTTTGGGTTTGTGGACATGCACAACCTATCCCCCAAAACGAATTTTACCATATTTCAATAATAAAAAAATTTCCCATATGTTGCAACATTTCTGCCGGTCACTGTATATGAAAATTGGGAATTTCATAAAAATGCAAGGTTGTAAATATTATAATTTTTTATTGACGTCAGTTGGGTTTAGCAATATCGAACAAATTATGTAAATTAAAAGCTCATGAATGAAGAAGTATTTTTTAAAACGGTATCGTTTTTAAAATAGAAATATTAGCATAATATTTGTTTGATTTCAATATGTACTGTAAAAAAAGAAAAACTTTACAACTCTAAAATGAACATGATTGTCAAGATGGTCTTACTTATGCCCAGTTGCACCAAGCCACGATTAATTAATTTGTATTTTTTTTTTTTTTATAGAAACCATTGTCATGGTATTGTTATAATAATTGTTCCTATAGAAAATAATCATGGATTAACTAATTTGCGTTGGTGCAACTCGGCCTTAAAATATTGTTTGGGTTACAAACAAAGAGAATATCGGCAATTTTCTCATCATACCGTTTTATTCAGTTTTTATCTATTATAATGTACTGCAAATGTATTACTCATTAATTACAAATTGCAATACTCCTGTCCATCTCGTACTTATTTCCTAATAAATCGTTCATAATATAAATAGTTAGCATCTTCTTATCAATTTTAGAGGTATACATCATACGTTCTGATAAATAAATAATTTGTAAATAATACCCATTCTACAGGGTGTTAATAAATAAACTTTACACACTTTGGTAGGTGACAGTGGAGATCATAACAATCATTTGGTTTTCGAGGTATGGAATTTTAATATTTTTATTTACACCTTCAAAGTTGAATGCGATATCGAATTATCTAAATGAACACGATAAAAAAAAAACAATCGCAATCGCAAAATACAATACAACAATAACAACATTACTATTTAAGCTAGCTTATTTTCGCAATGGTTCAATTTACATATGCGAAATACGCCGACATGCATTTATGTTATGGCGAAGCTCGTCGAATTTCGCGTGAAGGCACATTCCATCTCATCCGACTTTTCAAAAAGTCGACCGAAGAGAAATAGGATGCTTTAAGCCGCCAAAATCAGACAGTGGCACACTTCGTACAGTCCGTATGCCAAACATCGAAGAGATTATTTTGCAAGCTGTAGATAATAATCCCCATGTGAGTACCAGGCGAATAAGTTTACTTTGTTTACAAGAGCAAGGACGACAGTTTTGACATCTTCTACGATAACTTTAGAGTGCGCTGAATGCGTTGTTTCTTATAAAGTTTTTTTGTTAAAGCCGTATCTCGAAAACCAATGCGTACTGGATCTCAATGTAGTAGAACTTTTTTCTTATTATGAACTCCACTATCACCTATCAAAGTGTGTAAAGTTTTTTATTAACACCCTGTATAGACCATTTGCATAAATAAATTATTTAGTACATCCAATTTTTTTATAAATATTAATTAGTGATAATTACGAATTTATTTAATCTAATTTATGTTTAATATTAATATTTAAATATTACAGCGAAAGTAAATTAGGTACCTGAATTATTTGATTTAAGCTTTCGGTCAAACAAGTATTCCGTTTGCACCACATCGGCTTGTTAATCGAATCCAAATGTAAATACAGCACATACATTATTCCAATTGCTGGAATTTAATAGCAGTTAAGGCGTTACGTACAACGACGTTCGTGACTCAATTAACAATTTAATGCACTGTTTCAAAAAATAAACACTAAGACATACGTCATTTTCTTATCATGGATAAAAAATCATATCTACGAAAGAGTTATTTGTATCTACAAAATTCAATTGTTCAAGTTTACTGCGTAATCAAATGCAAAACGTCCATTCGATAAAATACAACATCAAACACTTCGTCTTCGACAACCTAACGAAGTGTTATTGTGAAAATTAGTTTCCAATTTCGTGATGGAACAAAATCAATTTCAGATAATTAATGTATTCGTGTAGAGTTCATGAGATTTGTGCATGAAACACTTACCGACAAACAAGCTATTCATTAGTTACCGATTTTGTCTAATTATTTGATATAGGTAGCGAATACCATGTCAAAGAATTTGCAGATTTACTGTAGGAATGTTATTATGCAACTTACGGAGATGAACCATTCGATAAAATTACATAGAAAAATTCAAACAAACATACATTCCCGACGGCTTACGTTTCGAGTTTCAGGTTTTTTTCAAAAATATCCTCCACGCATAAATATCGCATAAGTAAGCAAAATTAGTAAAGACATTAAAAGACAAGCTTATAACGTTAATAAAATTTACTTTGCAACATGCAATAAGTGCAATAAAGATAAAAAAGGGAGGAAAAAAGCGAAAACTTTAAGGTCCAAAAGGGATTAAAACAAGGAGGCAAACTATCAACAACTTTATTTAATCTAATGTTGGAAAAAGTCGTATGAGAGAAAGCAAGATAAACAGAAAAAGCTTATTGTTTAATAAAAGCCACTAGTGTCTGGTCCAAAAGGTCCAAAAGGGATTAAAACAAGGAGGCAACCTATCAACAACTTTATTTAATTTAATGTTGGAAAAAGTCGTATGAGAGAAAGCAAGATAAACAGAAAAAGCTTATTGTTTAATAAAAGCCACTAGTGTCTGGTTTATCTTGATGACGTGGCCTGAATAAATTAAAGGAAGTTAAAAGAAATAAAAAAATCCTGGTATGTCCTGTACCCTTCTGAGTCAGCTTTCGCTGTTGGCATAATTAACAGTGCTACATCTGTCACAGCGAAGAGATGATAGTAACAAAGCAACAGGAACACTTTACACACGCAAAATACACTTAAATGGTGCTCCCGCAAGTCTTTGACAAGCGATGAGCTTATGACGCGTGTGCAGCACCACACACACACACACACACAAAATAGAGCCCAAGAGAAGAAAGAAATAGATCTAAAGAGTGCCAGAAGTAATAATTATGCAGGCAGTCTGAACAGAATCACAAAATCAAAACAAGATAAAAATAAAAGTTTATAAAGCAGTGTTAAGGTCTACCCTGCCAATGCAAGTGAGATATGGATAACGACCATAAAGCATACAAAAATTAAAAATCTAATGACCAAAAAATTGCAAAAATATGTCGATATGTGTCAGTAAGATAACACATTAGGAAATTTTCAATTTTAATATACGAAAAAATTATAATATTATTGGACTTTTTGAAATAAGAATAATTTTGTATTAAGAATTCGTTGATTTAAAGTTGATTTAAAGTGTCTTTGTCTAAAATTAAATGCAGATGAAGTGCATACTAATGTACCTACTTTTTTTAACTTATTGTGACACTTCGACGAACTTGTAACTAGGTTTTGAATGCAAGGAATGTCTAGATGTCACAACCTATTTTAGCATTCACCGTAAAAAAGTATGGAAACATAAGAAACCAATTCCTTATAGTCGAAAGCCTAACTCTGAAACTAAGAAACAATGGAAATTTACATATTTATACAGCTGTAATTTTCAGTAATGTATTTTGAGAAAGAATGGATAAACGACGCCCAGCTTTAAAAAAATACACAACTCGTGCATTACAAAGTACTTTAAATCGAGTTTCCGTATTTTTAAGTAAGTTTTTTATCTACAACCGGTACATAAAGTAGACTTTTTCGCACTCCACACAGTGCGTAAAGTAATTCATTATAACACAAGTGATATAATAGATTCATTATAACACAAGTGCGATAAAGTAAATTATTTGACGCAGTGTCCACGGCAACCACGGCAAAATGTCCGTACTTGTTGACACCGTTGCTATGAAACATTTAGGGACAGAAAACATGACACTGCAGGTGGCATTTATATTTAACAAATTTCGGTAATTTTCTTCTTCATATTTACGGTTGTAGATAAAATAGTGTATGCAACACGTGCGTGAAGTATCATTAAAAAACTCGTATGCTTTCAGCATACTCGTTTCATAATGAACCACTTCACGCACTTGTTACGTAAACCACTATTAAGTCTCGAGCTCGGTAAAGGATTATTAGGGACGAATCATATCGGCTTATGTTGTTTCATCTCAATGTATTTAAACTATCTAATGCGATTTTATAATCTTGATTCTGTCGAAAATTTTAAAATATGTCTGAATCGATTACTTTCCATGTCATCAAGCAGTAATTTAATCACACAACACGACTTACTTTTTCTTTTGCCTTCCGACGCAGTAACATGAAATGAAAAGGTTCCTGTAACTAATAGTCTGCATGCTATTACGTTACATACAAGCAAAAAGGTTTTCGTGAAAGGTAATATTTTATAAGCAAAGTAAAGCTCGACTATACAAGATCTTATAAATATCTACTATATACCAACCAAAATTTAAATTATAAGTTTTGTGGAATTTTAGTCTTTGCCTTTGCACATTTTATTTATTTTAATTAGTATATATTTAAACAGAAATTAATATCACTGAATTTATTAGTATAAAAATATACTTTCTGGTGGATGAATGAAACAATTCTATTGGTTTACAACATGAAATGTGAAGTTTTCCTCTTTCCTATTTTCACATATTTCAATCAAATAAATCCTTATAAAGAGATCCTCCGCATATATATCTTTGCATATGTGAAAATAACTTCATGCTTAAAATATGTGACCGTTAAACTGGTATGTCTGAATAAATTTCCATTATTTTCTGGGAACGAATTCCGAGGTCCTACTTTAAAAAAAAAATGGCCCAATGAAAACGAAACAGACGTGGTTTCAGGTATTTAGACGCTTTTTTTAAACCCTCTGGCAGGTCACCTTGGAAGGGGGACAAATATTTTAGCTATTTACGCCTAGTAGCAACCTAAAAATTCACCCTAAAATTTTTAAATGGCAATTTTGTTATAAACCTATCATTTTAAAATCCAATCAATAGGCTTTACAGAAATTTTGAATTTTTGAATTCTGATCATTACTTCCCGAGTTAGTGAGGTATGAATATTCACAATTTTTAAAATTTTTGTTCGTCACCCTGGAGATTAGTTGCTTAAAAAATACTGAAACAGATGAATTTTCTTTGTTTTGGCTAGTTTCAACTCTGAAGTGGGGGTTTGGCCAAAAAAATGGCAAGGAGTATATAAAGATACTCCATTTGAATGGTCATTGAATTAGTTTTACAAAAGAATTTGATTTTTTTTTTTTTTTTTTGAACTTGTATTTTAAAACTCGATGAATCGTGGTGCAATGTATACCCGATTCAGCAGCCAATTGTCTTGTGTTGGTCGCAAGATTGACAGCACCGTGGCCCCGAACCGCTACATTTCGCTTTTTATTAGTTAGAGACCAGGTTTCTCGAAACTGTCGTACCAACTCCAAGTATTTTCGATTGAAATGCTTATCTGCATGTTGCTGGTTAAACAACTCAGCTGTGCTATTTGCACATTCATTGTTTCCCAAAAAAAGGCCACTATTTCAACTCGTTCTAAAAAAAATTTTTCTGCCCACCCTTCAACATAGGACCGTCATTTTTGTATACTTGGGGTTGGGCTATGGTCAGCTATCACCTGTTAAAATATCAGGACCTCTTTCAGAATGATCCTTTATAAGAAATGGGCCAACCAATCAGAAAAAAACAGTAATAAGGATGCTATATTACACGAGACACGTCTATGTTATGTTTGTATAAGGGCATTACAGAAACAATAAATTAAGATTAAAAGATTTATGGTTATTATCTAAAGAAATATGCAAGAAATAAGGAAACAACGTCACAAAAAGAATTCTAAAAATTCAAGGATTAATAGGGATTGATGGCTGATCGAAAAGAATGAGAAAGTATAAGAAAGTCAAGAAGAAAATAGCATGAGTAGAATTAAGTACATGCTACTGAATTAAATAACAAATAAAATGTACCCAATACAGGAGAGAATGGGGAACTAACAATAAGAAATGGAAGAGATGATTGAAAGATGAAGTTTATAAGAATGTAACAGTAGAGCTTATTGAGGCACTCATATGTGGTTGACAGAAATGGATACTGAAGTATAACCTCACATAGAAACTGTTTTGTACTCGCAAAACTGTCGTTTCTGTAAATAACTATTTACAATATTTTTTTGTGTGAAAATTTATATTAGTGCCAATAAATAGGTTTCATAACGGTGGCAGGTGATAGGTAGAAATATTGAATAAAAAATGCATTTGCACATGAGACATAATACTGAGGACAAAGAAGGTATTGAATTGTAATTGGTGAAATGTGGCTCAAGGCAGATCGATTGATGTGAAATTACACTTAAGCGACAACAAACTGGAACTGCGAAAGAATATATAAAAATACATGCACATATACTAGCGGCAGTGGAGCTCTAAAATAAAATAAAAATTCGAGTCCCCTTCCGTGACTGCAGAGACTTCACCCATAAAAAATATACACTTTTATTAGAAGAAATAAAAATAAATTTTCAGTTACAGTGAACACAGGATCCTGTTGTTAAACGAATAATCGGCGAGAAGTAAAACTTGAACGAGATTCTAGGAAAAATATTTCAATACGCACTTCGACTTATAATTTAAATAAATTAAACAGGAACAGGTATTTATTGTTCTTCACTAAAACACTATTTTTGTATCAATTTAATGTACGATTTCCACGATTTCCAAGAATATATTTTGCCCTAAAAAGAAACCTAAATGAATAAAAATCTATTTATTTTAGTAAACTCATCTATTTCCGTATTCCCTTTAAAGTGTTAATCTAGCAAACCACCATCCGTGAAATTAGATTTCATTTAAAAAAAAGACACCACTGAATTAATAGATTTTTGTGCGGTACGGGCACGACGCCGTTGATTTGATTCAAATTAGATAATATTCAAACCAATATTTTGTAAAATTAAACACGGTAATCTACGTTAGCATGTGTTGCTGTACACGAAAGAAAAAAAATTAAAGCTTGATTAAAACTTCTAAAAAGGACAGAACAATTGCCTCATCCACAGCAGGATAAAATGTAAATTTTCAACTTAACGTCCGCGAATGTCAACCTGATATATAGCTTTTGATGTGTCATCTGTGTTAGATGGCCTCGCTAAATTTTACCTTATTATTATTTTTAATTGAAAAAGTATCGTATCGCGTTAATAACGATAGAGCGGGTTTTAATTGCTTTTTCGATGGGCTGACAAAATGAATGAGAACTAATTAGCCACAATAACGAACGTAATCACGTATGTGAACATGAGATAAATAGTGTAAATAATTATACACACAAATAAATGGTGTATGGAAAACCACGCATTATGTGTAAATTTTTCGCAAATGATACAATAAAATGAATTAAGATGAAAGCAAATAAATTTAACGAGAAAGTTACAAAAATTAAATAATGAAATAGGAAAATTTAACAATTAATAACACTATTTTTGCAATGTGGTGAGCCCCATAGAAATTTCGTGTTTTAATAAAGATACACATTAAACTGTGATTTTTATTCGAAATTATAGTTTTTTTTTTCAATTCATAAAACTATTTGTTAGTTTATAGTAAACACGTTCAATTCTTATTCGTTTTTTTTTTGTTTATTATTCTTTGTTTTGCCAGTAACTCTTCATTTCTAACTGCAATGAATCCAATTAACCTAATTTATCAATAAATACTGATCAACAACATGAGTTAAATTTGCAATATTAGGAAAGTAAAATTAATTACATTTATTATCTGAAAAACACTACAAAAACAGTCTTTACACAACAAATAAAAGAGTCGTCCTAATTTAGATTGAAATTCGCATTTCTATGTGCACAGCTGCAAACGAGTATAGTTTTATTGCAACAAGGCACCGCAACTAACCAATTAAACATCGTTTGCATATTGAACAAAATTAGCGTTGTACATCTTATAATCTAGCGCACTGATTTTTGTTACATGCGACTCTTGCACCTGCAATAAAAGCATCAACATCTTTTGTTGTCATTTGTTTTTCAGTTGTTTGATCCTTCCCTTTATGGTGGATGTGTAAAAAGAAACATGTACGGTTTCCTTTTATTGTCAACGATCCATGACATGTTATACTCACAAATTTACAAAAGAAAACAAAAACATCAAAATTTAAGTGCAAAAACTGTCTGCTTTCTGTATATTTGGACTAATAAAGTTATTGACGAAAACCTTGCACCAAAGGACTCTAACCATAACACTACTAATCTAATTAATTTATAACACGAGCGACATTAATCAATAATGATAAAAAACTTATGGCCAGTCTCACAGTCATCACTTAACGTTTAAATAAAGCTTAAAAAATGTTTCTTAAAAAAAACTAACTTAGTGTAAAAACACAATATTGCTAATAACATAAAATAATAATTAATACCGAAAGCGATTCATATCCAAAACAAAGCAAATATAACTTTCCAGATAAATATAAAACCTGGATTATTGTCGTAAGTCAGGCGAGTACCGGTGGATTAAGGGATGAAAGTGCTGTTTACACAAAATAAATTCTAGAAATTCTTTGTTTAGAAAACGTAGCTGCATTTCCATTTAAAATAAATGGTTTGGTGGTGTTTGTCTACGAAGAATCCATCTTTTACGTAAAAAGGCCGTAATCAATTCAAATTGAAGATAAGACGATACGGAGGAAATAATTATAGGTTAAAATTCATAGGTATGTTTGATTTTCCATTATTGCGTGCTGGTAAGTGAGAATTAATAGTTCTTGCTGTTCCTGAATAGTTATTGGAATAACCATCGCAGATATGATCTCCAAATATCAGTAAGTTGAAAATACATATATCGTCATAGCAATATGGTAATTCAGGTGACACTGACAGAACTAAACACATACAATATATTTTTTTAATATTTCAACAACAATTTTGCGTCAGAAACATATTTATTCTGCAATTTTCATTACTCACGTAAGTTACATAACATAATAAATATATTAGTGTGTAAAGATTTTGTTGTTATGTCATATCATTTTAGCATCCATATACATGAAACTACGTGTACCTGAGGAATTATACAAAAATATTTTTGAAATCACAAACGCAAATGACACATACAAATACACTTCAAATAATCGTTCTATTTTACAAATACTCCATATCAAATTTTCTTCGTGCCCTTTCCGGTGGAGCAAATAGACGAACCAGATCTCCAACCATTAACTTTAGACATGGTAAATAAACTTTATATGACAGACCATATTCTAATTAATTTTGTATATAATTTAGCAAACTTTAAATTAATGGCATCCCCCAACTTAGAAAATGAAAATAGGGATTTACCGTTAAAATATCGAAGACAGCCATTAGACGAACTGGAAATTTTATGTGTGAATAGTGGTGGTGCGATAACATCACTACCGAAACCAAAGAAAAAGGGCAAAAAAGGCGCAAAAGAAAAAAGAAAAAAGTGATGCAAAAAATTATATAAATTGATTATTTAAATTAGTAAAAAATTACTGTAAATTATGTAAATTATTGAAATAATATTTTTTCTACTCCTGCTTTTGAAAAGCCTTTCAACATTAACTTTGATATTGCAATTGTTTGCATAAAGTGTGCGGCAAAATACCAAAGTGTGCGCAAGATACTTTGCAACAAATTTTTAATTAATTTTAATTAATTAAAAAAAATAATCAATTGTAAGTCAATTCAGACACAATTTTCATATATTTTTATTAAAAATATTAGAAAATTTTATTTTATGTTCAAATTAATGGTACAGTTACTGCAATTAGAAATATTAAGAGAAAATGGCACGTAACAAACTGATGTGCGGCGCCCACCGATAGGTGGAGTCATATCAACTCAACATCAACAGTCGTGCGCTACTTGAACATAGAAAACTGTAGGCGACTATGTCATTACAAGACCTACAGTCCAAACCAATGCGCAGACTCTTACAGTTAAGCTGTGAACAAATTAGATTTGATACATACGCTCGACATTGTATTGAACACTCACCCCCGCAGACTAACTGTAGTATTTGTGGTGTAACACCACAGGTTCGATTTGCATTGATCGCTCACAGCAGCCGTACTAACGACGGGTTAATCGCCCAGAAACTAACGTTAGTCTGTGGGGGTGAGCATTCATTGCAATGTCGATCATGTGTATCAAAAGGAAATGGTAAGTTACTTTGAACACCAATTACATTTTTATTTTCATAAATCTGAAAGATTTCTTTATTTCGATTTTCTACAACGCCAACGACAACGACAACGCTAGATTGACTGGAACTGCTCGATGAAGTACTACCCTCCCCAAGGATTTTCTTAGCAATAGAAATTTTATTTTGGACAGAGTTGTCTATGTAGCTTGCAGCAACAGCAGTGAATTTCCATCATCCATGCCTCATGTCAACTAATCATGTAGCACAGGATCGCCGAAAGCAGTGCCCAGTGTACCGTGAATGATTTGGCAGTTTCAAAAAGGCAGAAATTTTTTCTGGAACTTTTCCCATCATATTCACACCAACTGGTTGATTTGAACACTTGTCTTTTCTGTAGTACACAAAAAATTTTCGAAAAAGTTTTAAAAAATCCATCCCTGCGTCTTCAGGTCCGGATGTAACAGTGAATGTCTTTAAATCTTGGTCATAGAATCTCGTATTCTGATGATTAACATAACCTTCATGTCTTGTATGTCGTTTAGAATAATATTTTTCAATGCTTCTCGTCGACATGCTCCTGCTATCCCTATTAACAGTACAACCTACTATGCACCAAATAATGAACGTCGAATCAAAAATAAAACAAATGTTTACCTTCATAGGCAGATACTCGTCAGCGGGATCTTCTTTTAAGAAAATCTCTCCAAAATCAAGGAATTCTTAGGTTTATAACCTTCTACCTGACGTTTTAGAAACGCACAAAGTTGATATACAGGATGTTTAAAGTTATCTGCGCACTATTGCTATTTTCGTTATTTTTGGAGCTACAGAGTCGGTTAAATTAGCAAAGATGCAGTGATTCTTCCGCTGATTACAACGGTCCACACAAGAAAACAATTACGCATAACATTTCAGAGCCAACTCAGATTATTAGATTTTTTAAATGGAACAGCCTGTATATTTATGTAGCAGTCGATAGAAAATGAAATTTTGCATAAAATCTTCTTATACTACTATAACCCAGAAATGAAAAACAAAAGAGCTACGACGACATTAATACAGGTCACCGCACATGGGATAACTTCGTTATTAGAGAAGCTACAGTGTTGGTCAATACATCAAAAATGTGTAGTTTTCTCGCAACTCGCAACTGTTTTTTTGAGCGCCATTGTAATCAGTAGAAAAAACTACACATTTTTGATGTATTGACCAACATTGTAGCTTCTCTACTAACAAAGTTATCACATGTGCGGTGACCTGTATTAATGTCGTCGTAGCTCTTTTGTTTTTCATTTCTGGGTTATAGTAGTATAAGAAAATTTTGTGCAAAATTTCATTTTCTACCGACTGCTACATAAATATACAAGATGTTCCATTTAAAAAAATCTAATTATCTGAGTTGGCTTTGAAATGTGATGCGCAATTGTTTTTTTTTGTGTGAAGCATTGTAATCAGCGGAAAAATCACTGTATCTTTGCTAATTTAACCGACTCTGTAGCTCCAAAAATATCGAAAATAGCAGTAGTGCGCAGATAACTTTGAACACCCTGTATACCTGCCTAACTCGGCTAAGCCCAACAACAACTCAACCCAACTTATCAAAATGGACTGCTCTGTACTAATTCTATGGTTTTCAAATGAAAATGAAAATGAGAAATGGACCTCGCGATGAAGACTATTTCCGATTTGTAACCCACGTTGGGCGTCATTTTAGGAGTCGCGGTGAAAACGATATGTGATTCGCACCCCACGTTGGGCGCCAATTTTACGAGTTTTCATTTATTTTTAAAAGCGACAAAACAACAAACAACAAAACACAACAAAATGTATAAACAAAATTAATTATTATGATCAACGTTGACATGCTAAGACTCCTTTTTGAACTCCAATGGTAAACGCTAAAGACATTTACACGCCAAATAATAATAATCGGCTTTGTGCGATGTATGTACGATAATTTGAGAGCAATTACAATTGAATCAAGTTACATAGTTACAATGTACTAATTTAAAAATACACATTTCAAATCGCCAAAACGAAGTATCGATCGATATAAGTTAATTCAAAGTAACGAACGGTCCGTCACAAGTAATGCCCTAGTTCTGCCCGCAGTTGTAGGAGTAATTTCTGTATTGCAATCTTGTTTACACGACTGTCTCGTATACAGGGTGTTCAAAGTTATCTGCGCACTATTGCTATCTTCGTTATTTTTGGAGCTTCAGAGTCGGTTAAATTAGCAAAGATACAGTGATTTTTCCGCTGATTACAATGCTTTACACAAAAAAACAATTGCGCATCACATTTCAGAGCCAACTCAGATAATTAGATTTTTTTAAATGGAACAACCTGTATATTTATGTAGCAGTCGGTAGAAAATGAAATTTTGCACAAAATCTTCTTATACTACTATAACCCAGAAATGAAAAAAGAGCTACGACGACATTAATACAGGTCACCGCACATGTGATAACTTTGTTAGTAGAGAAGCTACAGTGTTGGTCAATACATCAATGTGTAGTTTTTTCTACTGATTACAATGGCGTACTCAA
>JAFFZR010021289.1:2166-13164 GCA_018397195.1 Lethrus apterus | reverse complement strand
AACAGGTACCAACCTTTTTGCCTTGTCTTTTAATTTATTAAGATGACCTTGATAAAACTTCAAATCAGACACAGTAATAGAAATTTCTAAATTAAGTACATTATATCCCAACTTCTCATTTAGTCTTTCTGCCTTACGTAGAAGCCTTCCGTTTCTTGTAGTGAGTAACAACCTTATGTTGTTGGAACTGTGCATAATGTGTTTCGGAATAATGTTATAAGTACGACATTTAAGTAAAAAAGTGAGTCTATTCTTGATTCTTGCGATTTTCTCTGTTGTACGTAACCATTGTTTTAAAAAAAAACTGTTCCAGAATGCAAATAATTGTATTTTGAATTAAAATACAGTATAATTAAAAAACACTATCGTTATAAGTAAAAAAGTGAGTCTATTCTTGATTCTTGCGATTTTCTCTGTTGTACGTAACCATTGTTTTAAAGCAACCATGGCTTGTTGACCAAAGTTGTATTTGATGTCATTGAAATACCCCATTTCTATAATGCTAGAGGGATCTGGAGTCGTTACCGTTTTTGTTCATAATTGTAAGTAGGACTTTCAATCTATGAAATTTGTAACAAATTGTTTTATAATTCTACAGTTACCCTGATGAAGCATTGTATTACATGCGAAATATTGGTATTAAATTAAAGAACATAATTTAATTGGTTTTATTGCCGTATTCCCCAACGAAGCTCCAACTTTGTTTATAAATATATATATATATATATTTTTTTGATAAAAAGCTTACAATTAAGTCGTTCATTTTCCACAACGAAGACGAAACCCAATTAAACCCAAAATATGTGTAACTAAAAAATTTTCGTACCAAAACAAAAAAATACAGTTGGGTTTCTCAAAACCCAATTGGGTTTTGCCGAGCTCAAAATCATAAATTCTACAAAACCCAAAGTTTATGTAATTGAATTTCCTTCGAAATCAACTCATTAAGTTGAATCTAACGTAAACCGTTCAAAATAAGAAACCCAATTTTTAAAATTGGCGAATTTTAGGTTTTACATTTTTTAATAAAAGCGAATTTCTTGAAAGTTTTTTTCGACTTATAAACGTATAACTTTTAAACCTATAATGTTCGTTCCCAACGTATGAAAATTATTTTAGTTATTTTTTTAGCTTGATTGATGTGTCTATGATACCTTAATTATATCGATTATCTCCCTAATCAATTAACAAATTATCAACTTCGAACGTTGGCAAGTTTTCCTATCAATCACCACGATAAACTTACGATGAGTTGCCCTTGTTACGAGACTAAATTAATTCGTACCAAACATCACGAGCTTTAGACGCGTCCACGAGCTTTAAAAAAAAAAAATAAAAAACTACATAAATCGTTTCGTTTAATTCGCGTCCGATTCGTAAATTAACGCGTCGCGTCGTCCGTGAAATCGCACGAACTCGCTACGTCGACGTCGGGACGCGCACTGAATGAAAACGACGCTCGACGTCGGAGGGTCGTAGATGAACTTCGCGCGAGAGTGCGTAACGTCGGTTTTATCGCCCGTTTATTGCTTCATACGAACGTGAGTCGCGCTGAAAAAATATGAAAAGCTCGGAAATACGCATTTTTTCGACGGAAAAATGATTGCAAAACGTGGACGAATTAATCCAACTCCGAATAAAACGCTTGGACGTTAAACGTCGGATTAACGAGTCCGATAAGCACGATTTTTCATCTCAAAGCTCGTCATTTAAATGTTTAAAATGGGCTAACGACCTCAAAGCTTCCTATTGATGTGAGGAAACAAGATTTAACATAGATTTTGCTATAAAAGTTGTTATAAGTACGATAGCTTTGCGTATGCCAGTTACATAAAGTTTAAACTTAACTGAACGTGCCTTACTTGTATTTAAAGATTCGTATTTGCTTAAAAGCTCAGGTTATGCCTGCAAGTAAGCGTGAATTTGTTTTCAGAAATATCTTTGCAATGTTTCTATGTCTGAGTTGGCCGCTGATATCTGTGATATATAGGAAGTGGCTTTTCAACACGAAGCAGGACCGTACTTAAAACCTAATGCTGATAGAAAAAATGAAATTTTTCGAATTTTTTAAATGAAGTTAGAACCGCCGCTTTTGCGGATTTAGATTTGGGTTCAAGTCAGCAATCACCTGTTGAAATAAAGGGACACATTTCAGAATGATCCTGTATATTATTTATTTATATATTTTTTTTTATTTGCTAGTGAACTTAAATTTATTAGTTAAATTAGTTAAATTCAGGTTGCAAACTTAATTAGTTGTGTTTCCAGGTTGTGTTGTCTCTTGCTTACAAACTTAAATTAATTTGCGCTGATATATTGACACGGTTCATTTTTGATTTTATTTACTAAACTTAAACTTGTCAGTTAAATTACTTCCGTCCTCGTTGCAGACTGAATTCCTTGTAAACATATTGTGTTGTCTCTTGCTTACGATGTTTAAGTAACTTGAGTTGATATGCACGATATGACGCTTTTTTCAAAATAATAATGAATTTGTAAAAGATAACACTCCGCGTTCATATTTTAACTAGTAAACTTAAACTTGCTAGTTAACTTATTATAAGTATTATAAGTAAACTTATTAGTTAATAATTTTGTCCTGGTTGCAAGCTTAATTTGTTATGTTGCCAGGCTATGCTTACTCTTGCTTTCAAACTTAAAGTAACTTGATATGTAGAAGACGACAAGGCGCATTTCCCATTTTAAGTACAAAAATTAAACTTAGTTAAATCAGTTTATCATGATTGTAAACTTAATTTTTTGTGTTTCCAGGTTGTGCTTTCTCTTGCTTACAAACTTAAGTTAACTTGCGCTGATATGTGAGATGACACATTTTAGATTTTAGTTACGAAACTGAAACTTATTAGTTAAATTAGTTCTGTTCTGGTTGTAAACCGAAGTCTTTGTGATCATGTTGTGTTGTCACTTAAAACGAAGATTAAGTAACCTTAATTGATATATGACACTGTACTTTTTTCAATTTAACTAGTAAACTTAAAACTGTTAGTTAATAAATTAGTTTTGTCTTAGTTGCAAACCAAATCCACTTAATTGCAAACTTAAAACAATTGGTTTTCTCGTGCAAGCAAATTAAAAAAAAATCAACTCAAAAGCTTAAAACTCATCTCAATGCCCAGTTTTTTTTTTTACTTCGGTTGTCAGTTGTTTACAACTTAAACTTATTACTAATTTGGTTTTCTCCTCCTTGCAAACTTATAAAAAGTCGTAAACTTCTGCGTATTGGCTGGAAGTTTCGAATGCCATTTACTAGCTATGCATGTAGAAAATTAAGTTATAAGGTAATTAATATATAAGTTTATTGCATAATAAGTTTAAAAACTAGTTAAGTAGCTAAAAATACAGCTATATTAGAAATTAAGTATCACAACGAATAAGTGAGTTCAACTAGATTATTTAAAATTTGAACATTTCAACTAGTTAACTGACTATTTAACTAATTAGTTAACCAACTATTTAACTAACTAGTTAGCTAACGATTTACCCACCTATTTAACCAGCTAGTTACCTATTTAACTGATTAGTTAATTAATTATTCAACTTACTAGTTAACTAACTATTTAAATAGTTAATCAACTATTTAACTAGCTGTTTATGTAGTTTCCATAGAGTTGAAATATCGCCTTAATATTTGTGTAAAAAAAGAAAATATATAATTAACTCAATATTTTAAAAAATTAACTAGTTAACTAATAGTTAGTTTTAAAATCTATTATAAGTTACCTACGTTAAGTTTAGTTATTTTAAGTTGTTGTGGCTTGGATTGAATTAAGATGAATTATAACTTAACTAGGTTAACTAGCCTGTTTTTCAGTTTTGAATTATCCAACCTTTTATTTTATTTCTTTTATTTCTGATTACAAAAAGTTGGGTTTGCTCGAATTTTGTTTTTATTTCTTTTGCGTATTTTGTACATCCAAGCTCAAAATTCTCAAACCCACGTCCTAAAGTTCTCAATTTTGGAAACATTAACCTTAGACACCTTTTTTAAAAATTTGGAAATATCAAAAATATGGTGTTGGATTTTTTTCTAAATTTTGTTTACATTTTATACATTTTTTCGATACCATCAACAAATTTGAACATTTTTGAATTGCGGAAAACAACCTTTGTTGCAGAAAAAAAATCATAACCGCAAAATTCGATCGAAATTATCTCAAAGTCACAAAATTAGCTAATAATTTAGTTATAGGAAGTAAACGCAAACGCCTTTTTAGAAATGTTAATAATAATTAAGGTTAAGTGTACTGCTGGCTGCGACGTTCATTCCTGCATACCAAACTTCACCTTGAAATTTCTTCATTATCTCCATTACGTTACTTTGTGTTTTTCTTTACGGTAATTATCATAGTGAAAACTAAACTGTTATTCTTAATGTTTTTATTAAATTACAGTTAATCGAATTTCTTTTTATGTTCGAAGCGTTTTCCCAAAACTTTCGCGAAAACATTATAATTTCTTTGCAACAAATCATAGCAATAAAAAATATATAGCGTGAAGTTGGCGGCAAATTTATTTTAAAAAACACAAAGTACAAAAAAATTAATAATATCTGCTGTGGACAGATATTCCAAAAAATATTTTAAAGTGACGTTCGCACCACGTCCGAAAATTGACGTGTAAAAATTTGCGACTTTTGAGATAATTTTGATCGAATTTTGAAGTTATGAATTTTTTTCTGTCACAAAAGTCGTTTTCCGCATTTTAAAAATGTTCAAATTTATCGACGGTAACGAAAAAAATTCAATAAAACGTCAATAAGTGTAAAAAAAATCCAACACCATATTTTTGATTTTTCTAAATTTTTAAAAAAATGTCGAAAATTCGAAAAATGTAAGGTGTTTTAAGTGTCTAAGATTACATATTTTCCTAAATTGAGTACTTTAGTATCTGTGTTTGAGAATTTTGATCTTGGATGTACAAAATGCGGAAAAGAAATAAGAACAAAAATCGAGCGAACCCAACTTTATATACTTAGAAATGAAAGGAATAAAATAATAATAAAAAATAAACTGTAAGAAGAAATAAAAACAAAATACTAGCAAACCCAAAATTTGTAATCAGAACTTGGATTTACAAATTTTCTTTATGAAAATCCAATCCAACCCAACAACGTACGACTACATTTCGAAAATTTTGCTTAAATAATTTTTACATTCAGTTTCCCCAACGAAGGACGTCAAATTTACGAAAATTCTAAAATATTTAGTTTCCACGGAATTATTTTTTCTTCTACGTTCAAACATGAATTACGAGATGAGTTTATGGGATTTTCATTCAAATCCCATACAATCTACCCAACATTGGGCGACACATTTTTGATAACTTTGTTTTGGTTGGATAATTTTCTTCAAATAAATCATTTAGTTTCCATGAAATGAACATTTCTTCTGCGTTCAAATCATGGGTTCTGTTTGGGGGATTTTCATTTAAACCCAATTAAATCCATTGGAATGGACTTAAATAGAAAAAAAGCAAAATTGGCATTTTTTGTTGGAGAATTTTCACGTAAACCCACTCAGCTTCTGTGGAACGCATCTTTCCTTTGCGTTCAAACATGAATCGTTTAAACCCAAACAAGTCCAACCCAACAATGTAAAGAATGTTCAAATTTCGAAATATTAACTCGAGTTGGACAATTTTTACATAAACCCCATTCGATTGTTGGTATCTTTGAGATGAAGCCCAATTTACGTTGGATTTGCATCAAAAATTGTTATAAATATATATCATTATATGAGTGGAGGATGGGTTTGGAGGATATTCATTTAAACCCAATCAAGTCCATTCCAATAATAGAAAAAATTCAAAACTTCAAAAATTTACATATTTTTGGTTGGAGAATTTTCACGTAAACCCACTCAGCTTCTGTGGAATGCATCTTTCCTTTGCGTTCAAACATGAATCGTTTAAACCCAACCAAGTCCAACCCAACAATGTGAAGAATGTCAAAATTTGGAAACATTAACTTGGGTTGGACAATTTTTACATAAACCCTATTCGATTGTTGCTATCTTTGAGAAGAAGCCCAATTTAAACGTTGGGTTTACATCAAAAATTGTTATAAATATTTATCATTAATGTGGGTATACGTAATTTAAATTACAAAGACTATACTGGATCTCATCCAATTGTCTGTTAAAAAAAAAAAAATTGAAAATGGGTTTGGGGTTCGGACGTTTTGTCAATGACACATTTTGGGTTTTGTAGATTTCTTGTCTGTATTTAAGGAGCGGATACGCAAACAAGCAACTGAGCAACTTGAGGACATTAAGAAAATTTGTAAACCCCATTTCTGATTACAAAAAGTTGGGTTTGCTCAAATTTTGTTTTTATTTCATTTAGTTCATGTTTTTATTATTATTTTATTTTATTCCTTTTATTTCTTATTACGAAAAGTTGGGTTCGGTTGGGTTGGGTTGGGTTTTTATTTCCTTTTACATTTCATGTTTTGATTATTATTTTATTTTATTTCTTATACGAAAAGTTGGGTTTGCCGAATTTTTTAAAATTTCTTTTTCGTAGTTTGTATATTTTGTACAAAATCCAAATTAAAAATTGAAAAGTATGTTTGACGCGAGAAATAAATATAATAATTAAATTAGTTTCAAAATTTGGTAATTTTCCATTTAAAATTCAACGTAAAACAACTGTCGATATCGTCATCATGTTAGGACAGAATTTCAAAACACGTGTCCTCAATGCCGGTCCTGAAAAGGAATTTCGAAGATTTTATCGGAAACACATTCGAAAAATTCGACGTGAAATCGCCAATGGAATACTGGAACTTGCGAACGAAACTCGAAGAATGTCGAAAATTCCTTCGTAAGCCTATATATATGGACATATGAATGTCGAAGTTTATCCTCCTTTGTGGTTTGAAAAAAAAAAACTCGTCATTGTAGAAGAGAAAAGATGAAATTTGTGTTGGCTTTATTCTTTTGCTGTCTCGTAGCTGGGGTGCTGTCAGGTATGTCTTATACTGTGGATATTTTTAATTAAGTTTTCTTTCAAAATTTTCGTTCCAAGATTGGCTTGTTTCTGAATTTTTATAATTTGTTTCTTTTCCTCGGACTTTTTCTATCTTCTTATTTTGTATCTTTTCTTATTCTTCCTTTTCTTTCATCATAAATTGGGACAAGCGAGTTCTTTCTCTTTTCATCAAACCAATCAATCATTTCCTCTTCAAATAATAATTCTTGTGTCAATAAATTATTTTTGCCAGCAAATCTTCTCCGTTCCTTCTTATTTAGTATCTTTTCTTATTCTTCCTTTTCTTTCATCATAAATTGGGACAAGCGAGTTCTTTCTCTTTTCATCAAACCAATCAATCATTTCCTCTTCAAATAATTTCTTGTGTCAATAAACAGTCATTTGTTTTAAAGATTGCACATTTAAAATTGACCTGACATGGTCAACAGAATACCTCAAATCAAATAACATCAAGATATTTATGCTTGCCAACCCGAATTGCTTCAAATTCCAATTTCCATAACCAATAAATTGCACAAAAAATTTACATTTTTAGAAAATGTGAATCAGCATTCCAAAAATAGACAGCATAAAGCGAACAGCGCAAGCTTCAGATTCGGCGGAACGGGCGGGCGAAATTTCAGAGAAGGCGACGACGACGACGACGACGGCGAAGATGATGAAGAAAATTCAGCAAATTCACAAGGAAACGAAGAAAGTCACGGAGAAGATGATGAAGGCGAAAACGGAAAGGGAAACGAAGAAGGAGATGGAAAAGAAAATGAAGACGGAGGTGGAAATGGAAGCACGGAAGGAGACGGAAAAGGAAACGAAGAAGGGGACGGAAACGGAAACGCAGACGGAAGTGGAAACGGAAAAGGGGACGCAGATGGAAGCTCAGAAGGAACTGTTGATGAAAATCCCGGAGAAAACGCCGGAAATCCGGCAAATAGTGACGGTAGTTCAAGTAATGAAGGCGGTGGCGATTCCGGATCTCCACAAGACGGAGCTTTCGGTAATGGGGGAATCGACTGGATCACTGGGGGAAATAACGGAAACCATGGTAATCCAATTATAAAATCCCAAAATTTTTATAAACAAACTTTAAATACACAATTAAATTAATGCGCAGGAAACGGTGGTGCTGGAGGTACGTTTGGAGGGAGCTTATCGGTGAGTTCGGGCAATTTGTGGGAACACTTCTTCAACCAATTCCTTAACGGACTCGCAAGTAATCACGACGATTTTAATTCCGAAACACGAAACCAAATTGAATTTTTTCAGGTCTGCAAAGTCAAGGTAACCATTTAGGCGGCGGATTTCGGCGCGCATTGGAAGAATTCTTAAGAGGTGTCAGGCTGGGCGGAAGGATACTGGCCGCCATCGCGGGAAACATCAACGGAAACGCGACGAACGAAATCGAAGTTTTGGTCAATGGAAATGCGGTTTTTAGATTGAACGTTTCGGCTGGAGAACTCAGTCAGAATGGCAGTGCTTTACATCATCTTGAAACCGCTTTAAATGGATCTGCTGGAGGATTCGCTAATGGAATCCTAGGTGGATTAGGGAACGGAGGTGCAAATGGATTCTTGTCTACATTAACAGGAGGAGCTGCGAGAGGTTAGTCTATTTATTATTATTTTATTACAACAAATCTTTCTGCTATAAGTAGAAGATAAAGAATTTTTCTGCTAGAAGGCGACAACTTTTTTGCTAGAAAACTCCCAATATTGTATATTTGATTCCATAATTGAGAAATGTTGATAAAAGCTCGACACTGAGTTTATGTGTGTTAAGTAGAAGGTCATTTTTCTGCTAAAAATTGTCAGCATTGTGTGTTTGATTCGATCTTGAGATATTTTTATGTAAATTTACCGTTAGGTTTTTGTTGATAAGTAGAAACCAGCACATTTTTTCTGCAACATGTAGAAGGCGACAACTTTGTTGGAAGTAAAATAATTCCAACATTTGTATTCCAATCGAATCGTACGGAAATCTCCATATAAAAATGACTACCGTTGTTTTCTGTGGTAAGAAAATGTCCACATTTTCTACTAGAAGCAGAACAAAATTTCGGCTGTAAAAGAAAATGTACCAAAAGCATACGTCAATATTTTTTCTGCTAGAAGTAGAAGTCAACGATTTTCTACTACAAGTAGAAGGTGACAATGTGATAAGAAGAAGTCCATATTCTTCTGCTAGAAGCAGAAGCAAACGCAATTTTCTGTCACAAATAACAATGAAAAAACTTTCTACTAAATACAGATGTCAACAATATTTTCTGCTAGAATATACGTCAAAAAATCTGCTAGAGATATTTTCTGTTTCTAGTAAAAGTATACTACTTTTTTGCTAAAAAATCCAAATATAATTGATTTTTATATTAAACAATGGGAAAAGAAAGCAATAAGTTTGTGTGTGTTAAGTAGAAGCCATTCGGCTGAAAATTCCAGTATTTAACTCGATTTTGGAATATTTTGGTGTAAAGTAAACACATTTTTTTGCTAGAAGTAGAAGCAAACTAATCTTTGTGTATTTCAATTAAATCGTACAGAAATTTTCGTATATAAATGACCAGTGTGGTTCTTCTCTGTAGAAGAACAAGAAAACACAGTTTTCTACTAGAAGCAGTAGAAAACAAATTTCTTGTTACAAATAATAACAAAAAAATCACTACTAAATATAAATGTCTACAATTTTTCTGCTACAAGTAAAGGTCAACACTTTTCTGCTAGAAGTAGATGTCAACATTTTTCTGCTGAAAGTAGAAGTAATAAATATGAATGTCTACAATTTTTCTGCTACAAGCAAAGGTCAACAATTATCTGCTAGAAGTAGATATCGACATTTTTCTTCTACAAGTAGAAATCAACACATTTTTCTGCTGGAAGTAGAAGTACTAAACATAAATGTCTACAATTTTTCTGCTACAAGTAAAGGTCAATAATTTTTTCTGCTAGAAGTAGATATCGAAATTTGTCTGCTACTAGTAGAAATCAACACATTTTTCTGCTGGAAGTAGAAGTAATAAATATAAATGCCCACAATTTTTCTGTTACGAGCAAAGGTCAACAATTGTCTGCTAGAAGTAGATATCGACATTTTTCTTCTACAAGTAGAAATCAACACATTTTTCTGCTTGAAGTAGAAGTACTAATATAAATGTCTACAAATTTTTCTGCTACAAGTAAAGGTCAATAATTTTTCTGTTAGAAGTAGATATCGACATTTTTCTTCTGCAAGTAGAAATCAACATATTTTTCTGCTGGAAGTAGAAGTACTAAATGGGTCTACAATTTTTCTGCTACAAGTAAAGGTTAACCATTTTTCTGCTAGAAGTAGATGTCAACATTTTTTCTGCTAAAAGTAAAAATAAGTAATAAATATAAATGTCTACAATTTTTCTGCTGATAGCAAAGGTCAACAATTTTCTGCTAGAAGTAGATATTGACATTTTTCTTCTACAAGTAGAAATCAACACATTTTTCTGCTGAAAGCAGAAGCCAAAGAATTTTTCTGCGAAAAGCTACGACTTTTTTGATAAATAAATAATAATAAAAATTCCTAATGCTGTATATTTCATTCGAATCTTGAGGAATTTTGGTAAAAGAATGACCAGAAGTAGAAAAATCCCTGTATGTGTATTTCAATCAAATCGCCTAGAAATAGTCATTGTGTTTTTTGTGATGAGAAGTATTGCTAGAAGGAGAGGCAAACACATCTGCTAAAAATAAGGACGAAAAAAATTTCTACTAAGAGCAGAAAACCAAATTTTTTCTGCAAGAACTCAAAATTGAAAAGAATGAAAGTCTGCACCATTTTTCGCTATCAGTTGAAGACAAAATATTTATTATTTCATTTTAACTTTTAACTTGTTTTGGTATAAAATGGATGGATGATTTTTAAGAAGGCGAAGACATTTTTTTCTGCTTTAAGTAGACTTCAAATATTACAAAATTCAATGCAATAATTTAATACAGTTTATACGATTAATTATTATTCTGATAA
>JAFFZR010021288.1:0-12943 GCA_018397195.1 Lethrus apterus | reverse complement strand
CATCATGCGTTTGAGCGCAACAGAACGTATCGAAATTTTGATGATGATTGGGTACGGAGATCGTGTAAGAACCCAGCAACAAGTTTGTGCTCTTTTTAATCAAGAGCATCCTGAACGGCCCCCTATAACACAATCGACTGTGAGCAGAATTGAAAAAAAGTTTAGGGAGACGGGATCTGTGAAAGATGCACCAAAATCTGGACGGAGAAAAGCTGCCGATGACGAAACAAGCTTGTCGATCCTTTTGGAACTGGAAGATAATCCTCATTTTTCGTATAACGAGCTTGGCCTAAATTATGATATTAGTCAATCATCTGTCCTAAGACTTTTAAGACGTGAAAATTATCATCCTTACAAGATTCAGTTGGTTCAAGAATTGTCAGAGGACGATCCTGATCGACGGACGGAATTTTGCGAAAATATGATGAACATTTGCTAGGAACATCCATAATTCGTAGAAAAACTTTTATTCTCAGATGAGGCTACATTTTATCTCAACGGAACAGTTAATAGACTAAACTGTCGTTACTGGGCAAGAAATAATCCACACTGGATGCAAGGAGGTCATTCTCAACACCCGCAAAAACTTAATGTATGGGCAGGAATTATTGGTGATCACATTGTTGGGCCTCATTTCTTCGATAATAAGGTGGTAACATTTACCTAGGCTTTCTTCGAAACACTCTCCTTCCCACTTTAGTCGAATTATTCCCTAATAACTTGGAAGCAGGTTTACCCAATAATGAGATTTGGTTTCAACAATGTGCCAATGTACGGGCATACCTACATGAAATTTTTCCAAACAGATGGATTGGTAGACGGGGAGCTAAAGAGTGACCCCCTAGGTCACCAGATTTCACACCGTTAGACTACTTTTGGTGGGGATATTTAAAAGGCAAAATGTATCGAAATCGTCCTCAAAATTTAGATGATCTAAAAGAGCGTATTAGAAGAGAAATTAGGGCATAACACCTGCTGTCCTGCACAATGTCCGACAAGAATTTGTCTATTGTCTTGCCTACTGCCAAGAGATGAACGGTGGCCATTTCGAACACTTATGATTTATCATGATGGGGGCAAATATTTTTTAAATTTTGTTATAAAGCTCCTACAAGATGTTATGTTGTCAAAAAGAGAACTTTTTGATCTACCAGAAAATGTCGTAAAAAAGGGGGGTTGCCATTAAAAAAAAAAAAATGAAACCCAGTAGGACATGAAAATCAAGTCACAAGAGAAAATTTTTACCGTCACATAAAGACTTTTTTTACAAAATCGCTATACCCCTTGAAGGATTTTTCTGTAAAACCGCTATGTTAGCTATAAATGAATTTATGCGTTACTTTCGACGCGCACTGTATAATGTTTATGACAGAGAAAACATTTAGTGCGAATAATTTCTATTGTACAACGTTATTTATTTACATTATGCGCCTCTGTAAAGGGATTATATAAACGAACCGCTATATCCCACGAATAAAGCGTTTTTAAATGATCATTAAGGATATTTATCCATTAGATTCGTTTACGAAAATGACAAGTTGGAATTAAGATACAATCTGTCGTTTGCGGGATTCCCCTATTGTACATCAATGAACCGACCTAACGGTTGGTCGGTACATTGAATTCGTTTCCTTTAGAAATAGAAACGTCTGCTAAAGTGACCGTTTCCAAATGGAGATTTTTATTTATAAAAAAAAAAAATTTCGTCACAATTTGTTACAATGTAAGTAATTTTATTTAAACCGATACTACTCCATTATACAATACGAAGATATTTAATATAAAAACAATAGCAAGTTAAGTTTATTTCAGAAAATTATTGAGGACATCTTTACGCTTACGAGGATGTCAATTAAATTAGAAAATGATATTAAGTGAAAATGAATTCAGATTTTTTTTATTTCGAATATATCAGCAACGCGTGTATTAATTATTATAAGCAATAAATTTTCGTTTATTGTTATTAGTTAATACATGTCCACTTTACAAAAATAAATAAATAGGTGCAACCTTAACTGGCGTAGTTTTATTATTAAATTTCAAAGCCCGGTCACCTAAGCTAATTCATTAAGTTACACAAGCTCACTTAAGTAATTAATAAACGACTAAAGATAACAAATTATCGAAAATGTATGCCATTAAATTATTATTAATTACATATAAGCGTGTTAACATATATGAACTAGAAAATATGAATATTAATCAAATAAATCTACGCTTAAACATGCAAGCAAGTATTTACTTTCATATTGGTTGTTTGTCCACGTTTGCGTTTGGACGATTGAAATACACTTAAGAATTTATAAAGAAACGTAAATCTGTTTTCTATACGCGACGTGTCCGATGTATGCACATCTTTTATAATTTTGTAGCATATATAATTTTATGAGTATTAGTCGACGAATTAACACTAGACATAATTGAAACAACAAAAAGTAATAATTTTAATTTCAAAAGCCTTTTGTTCACCGATTTACGTGCACCGCATATAAATAAATATTTAGTGCTACAAGAATGGCTCCGAAAATATAAAAAATAAAAGGAAAAATACACGAACATTTAAAAAAAATCCAAAGTAGTTTTTCCTGACCATTCCACTTTTCTTGAAATATCTTATAAAGTGTCTTGTATAGATAAATATTCTACAGCATACAGCATACAACTCAACTCAAAAATGTATAATTCTACCCAATAAAATTTAAGCGTGATGCACTCTAACAAACTCAAATCTAAGTACTGCATAGTGTTCGTTCAGTTTTGTTACACTTTAAATTAATTTAAATGTCAAATAAACTCAATCACGTTACTCAATCAAAACAAAACCAACAAAATAAAAATCAACAACAAACCCAAATCTAAATTGAGTATATTTGGGTATATATTGGATTCATTTCTTTGTAACCAAATAAACCCAACATGTGAACCCAATCAAAACAAATCCAACATATTCAAAACAAACCCAACTCAGCCAGAAACTCAATAATTCCACAAATTTCAATAAAACGCAACGGTCACAGACACCGAATAATTTCACTTTAGACGACCACAAACCCAAACAAATCGTATACGAAAAAAAAATGAACTAAACAAAACAGCTATAAACAAATGTACAATAAAATAGATTTGGATGTTCACGTTTCGTTCTTTGTTGTTGTTGTTGCATACTGACAGAATAAACTAAAAATATGACACTTCGTACTTAATTCCTAACCTCCTAACCTAACCTCCTAAGATAAATAATAATAATAAGTACAAGCACAAACCGCGTTTACGTGTTTCGAACGCGTAAAACGGGCTTTCGATGACGCGTAAAAGATTGTTACCGATTAAGCCGCGTTCACATTTTTCCGATTTCCAACGTCAGAAACGAGAAAATTGCGCGTAATTGTAATTGAAAAATGAGGTTATAAATCAACAAAATTTTTTTTTCCAAGCCATCGTCGATAAAGAACTAAAATGTGGACTTTTTGCGTTCGTTTTGTATCAAGCGACGTGGGTTTTTAAGTTTGTAAAGGATCGTTTAGACTACGTGTTTCTGCATCAATGTAATTAAACTTTATATCAGTGGTGGATCTAGAAATTGTCCAAGGAAAGTATGGGGTTCGCTCCGTAATAGAAAATTACAGTTTTCGATTATCCGCCAACATTTCTACGGAGGGGGGGGGGGGGGGGGAACGATCGCCCCCTTGACCTGCCTTGCTTCACATAAAATAAATTAAGCATCCCAGTTATCGCAGTTATTTGTTGCAATTAATGAAAGTTATTTGTCAAGCCGGGTTCGTAGTTGTAGTTTTTATTTTATTAAAAAATTGAGTTGTTTTATAAAAATAAATTCAAATCAAATACAAGCATTTCAAGTAACGTTCACATTGTAATTTTATACTTTGATTAAATTTTGTGTTACATTTTTTTTAATGTATCGTCCACACTCTAATTTTATTTAGCATCGTTTTTTCGAGTTTAAATCAAAAACACAAACATATCAAGCACCATCCATATTACGTGTTAATTTTCCGTCTGTATCAAGCCACGTCCACACGGTGTTCTTTGTACATAAAAAATAGAAATTAATGCAAATAGAAAATTCAATAATTCTACGTTTACAAGGATCAATAATTTAAGTATCATAGAATCTATTAGGCATAGTATAAAAAGAAGTGGCGTCATTTAAGCAAATAGCATCTTCATCATGACAAAGATCGCTAGTATCCACAAGGCAGACCCACTGCCAAAAGATTTAAAATTAGAAAATATAAAAATAAAGAATTGTCGCAGACAATTTTACATGACGTTTAAGTAACGTTCGTAAGAAATTATATAGAGAGAAAATAATGAATAGCAAACAAATAAAAGCTCGATATTGAAAGAACATAATAATTTTTATAAATTCAATTTCTCAGCGCGACTAAGATTTCTGTCGAAAAATGTACATTTTATATACCTAAACTGAAAGATTATTACTTTTTGACAAAGTTTATGCGGTTTACGTAGTTTTATGAAGACTTTCAACTGGCAAAACAATAGATTGAATTGTGGTGAACTTACAGTCATAATTTAGTAATGGGTCCTAAAAACCCCTATCTAGTTTATGTTGTAACATTATAAGAAAAATAATTTTGCATATAAAATATTTGTTCAATAAATGAACATGTAGTAATATCTTAAGGTCTTTGTTATAAATTTCAAAATGTAATTTTTTTATCTATGCAGTCATTTATAATTTAATAAAAGTTGATTAACGTCACTTTAGTTACACTTTTCGATTCGAAAAGCTTCGCCAAACACAACACTATCAGCGTTTACGGTTCATTACAGCAAGGCTCTGCTTAGTTAATGCAATCTTTGATATGTCCCAACTAACGTCTGGAAATAAGAAATTCAATTAATTCCGTTTGCGCAGACCATTAAATTTACAAAGAGTTCATAAATGTGTACGAAATTGAAAAAACACGTACGCTAGGATTTCTTATATGGTATTTTGTCTATGTTTTATTTATCGTACAAAGACTTTTACGAACAATTTTTGTCCTTTGCATAAATAGCTATTATACAGCTATTGTACAGTCGTGATAGACATCGAGATGATTATATGTTTAAACATATACATTTAATATACGCTTAATCTAAAGTCTGCATCTAAAAAAATATATAAAATCCAATTGAGTACAATAGCTTGAGCAACAATCTACGCCTATTTTACATACAGTTGCTTGTGGGAGTTACCTTGTTATATATAAGAACAGGTTATATTTATATATACAGTCCGTTCTACAAAACGGGCCCGAGACTATAGCGGCTTCAATTGTGATTCAATCAATATTATTAAATGGTAGGTACAGTCTTAGCTACAACTTGGCGAAAAAAATTCTTTATTAAACACCTTCATTTATTTGTTATGACGTCATCGCCATTTTTTTTAAATGGCAACCTATATTTTTTATGTTTTATTTCGTTATGATTTTTAATTCTGTTTTCAACCGTATACAAATTTAAATAGGTTGCATAAGAAAAAAATCAAGAAAAACGGCCTTACAATTTTAATACAAAGATGAATGAAATGAACAAATTAATCCATCTAATCGATGATACGGGAAAATGTTACTAAGAAAAGTCGTTCATAATAAGAAATTGTGGCCCTATACAAAATTTCAGAAAGATCTACCTACTTTGATCAAATCGTCTTATTTTGTTTAATCACGGTTTGATCATAGTAGGTAGATCTTTCTGAAATTTAGTATAGGGCCACAATTTCTTATTATGAATGACTTTTCTTAGTAAAATTTTGCCGTATCATGGATTAGTTGGATTAATTTGTTCATTTCATTCATATTTCGATTAAAATTGTAAAGCAATTTTTCTTGATTTTTTTCTTATGCAACCTATTTAAATTTGCATACCGTTGAAAACAGAATTAAAAATCATAACGAAATAAAACATAAAAAATATAGGTTGCCATTTAAAAAAATGGCGATGACGTCATAAGAAATAAATGAAGGTGTTTAATAAAGAATTTTTTTCCGCCAAGTTGTAGCTAAGACTGTCCCATTTAATAATATATGATTTGTTGGTGATTGAATCACAATTGAAGCCGCTATAGTCTTGGGCCCGTTTTGTAGAACGGACTGTATATATGTACAATGAAAAACAAAGATAACTTCATGAAAAGTTTGATTAACATGTTTAATGCTCACATAGTTTATCATCATTTTCTAGATGGAAATATCTGAAAGTCTATCTGGATGAGCTTTATTATCGTTGTTTCTTTAAAAACTTTGTTTCCTAGTTGATCATAATTTATTGATTTTTTCCCATTCTTATACGTCATTTATAAGTCGTATCAACCAGCCCAAGGAAGTTCAGTATTAATGAGTATTAATAAAAAAAGTTGTGGTCATGTTATCAAATAATGCTAATTTTATTATGAAAAAATTATTTATGTTCACTCGAATATTTATCTTCAATTGTATGTTGTACGTGTTGCTTTAAACCAAGTCTAAATGTGATCGTTCAAATCGAATAAATTCTTTTTTGTTGGTTTAAAAAATTTATCGCAGTTTTTCGGAATATTTTCGTTCCAAATATTTAGACAATTTTTGACGTAAAACGTCGTTTCTGAGAGTTGCAGGCATGTTGATACAACTATAAGCTATCACAGTCGATAGATAAACAGTTGACTTTCAAAAATTGTTCCGTTACCTATCAGATGCTCACATGTGATGTTTCAAATTTGGCAACCCATCCTCGTTGAAACATCACGTACAAATTATTTATATCTATGCACAAACGAACGCAGTTCCTTTGTTACAAATTTAATTAAAACGCCAATTGATAAACAAAATTACTTAGGTACATATTTATTTTTAATTTTATGTAATGGTTTTCTATATACATTATTCAGATGAGAGTAAATGTCTTTTAAAATATTTGTTTTCTTTGTGATTCATTTACGGATACGAGTTTATCAGTAAATTATTTTTATTTTAAAATGTAAACTTGGATTGTTTACTTGTAGTTTTTGTATATCTCTAAAAATTGTAGCTGGTCACACACTTAGTATAAATATAGCACGCATGTGTTTTGCTAGTAAAGAGGGAATATGGTCTTTGAGACACGGTATATAGTGGTCTTTGGCGCCTGATCGGGCCCCCAAAGGGATGGAGACATATGCACATGTGTGGACGTGTGTGAAGAACATCTTCAAGATGTCTACAGCATGTGCGCTGGACATCCCCGTATTTCGTCTAGACGGTAGGGTTGATATGAATATTTTTAGCTACTATGAGGACATTACATAAAGAAAGATTTTCAGAATGGTATGTGACTAATTGGATGAAATTAAATTATTAAAACCTAACATCTTTTTACCTAATAACCATACATTAGCTAGTGATAAACATAATTGCATAAACAGTTTCTTAACAGAAGTTTCCTAATGTATTAGTTTCATGTATGCAAATTTTTCAAGGCATATGACTGAAGAGATAATTACGATGTAATAAATTACGTACACGTTAGCGATAATACTAGTAAATTAATCATAAACATAAAATTGTCGTTAAAGTATCTGGATACTTAATTACGATATATATGCATTATTTTAAAATAATTGTTTAAATCTATTTCATTCAGTGAAAAATAGGCACAATGCAAATTTGTTTTTAATAAATATAAATATTTTAGATTTTAAAAAAGTTATTTCTGTACGATGTTTTGTCTTGTTTTTTGAAAGACCTGAGCAACTTAAACGCTTTTAAGTTTTATTATTATTATTTCATACGTAAAGTTTTTCCATCGAAATCATCGTTACTTTTAAGTTATGTTTCTTGTGCAAGAACGCCTTTTTCTATTTAAAATGTCGAAAGGTATTTTCTTTTCATATTTGTTTGATGGCTTTTGGTTATCCATTTAGCGAAAATAACAAATGGAATGGAATATGGAATGGAAAAATACTTAATTATTAAACTTATATTATTCAACTTTTTTTAATCTCCCATAAAACTCTAAAGGAGGACAAAAGTTACAATCAACAAATTAATACCTATTTTGCAAAAAAAAATTATTGTTAATAATGTTATTAAGTTTTGTTATTAATGTTCTGGCAGGATGCAGCAGAGGGCATTGAAGACGGCATTGAAATTAGAGATTACCACCTGAATATATTGTGCTCTATGAGACAGGAAAGGAAAGGATGGGAGGTGGTGACAGGCAAGGGGCGGTGAGTTTTGAATGGAAAATATGAAATGGGGGAAAGGAAAATTGGACGTGGATGGTGCTGGAAGAGGTGGCGGTGGGGGGGGGGAGCAGAAAAGAACTAGGATTTATCGAGTTGGAAACAAGAGCGGTATGGTCAGCAACGAAGGTAGAAAGGAGAGCAAGCCAGGAAGCAGACAGAGTCAGAAAAGTGGTAGAGAGACGGAAGGCGGTGGATGGATAGAAAATGTACGTGCAAATTCAGAAGGCAAATTCAGAAGATTCAATGAGAGGTATAAATATAAATGCGTATACGCATATAATGATTTAAGACAAAATATTACCTTGTAAGAAAGTCAAATGAACAATATATCAATTACTTGATTTCTCAATATTTTTAAAATTTTAACTCAATTCTACTGTAAAAATAAATATTGAATTATTATGTAACTGTATATAATTTATTTTTTCAAAATTCGATTTATTTTTGAAATGCTTTACGAATATGGTAGCCATAAATTTAAAAGAACGAATATCATTCGTTTACTTCACTAGATTGGCATCAATTCCATAATTCTGGAAGAGCCTTATTGACCTCACCTATTGACAGCTAGCACGAACCTCGTGATCTTAACTTCTTGATCGTGTCGTCTTGGACAATAGTGACCCGGCTCGCCTTCGTGACGTCACCGTATTCAATGCTAATGTGATCGCGAGCCTCATCTTACCGTCACTCCTTCGGCGTCGAAGTTATGAGTACAGCCGCGCCATCCTATAGGTGCAGTATGTCCGGTGGAGTGTATTGAATTGTGCCACGTTGGATTTGCCAGAACCTGCATTACTAAATATACGTATTTTATGGGCAGTCGGTGATGGTGGGTGGGTGTTCTCACATTGTTTATTGTTATGGAAAAATAGACAATGGCTATGAAGCACTTTAAAAAAACTCGTGTTAAAAGTTTACCTAATTCAATATGTAACTTAATATGTCATCGCTCAGTTATTCTCGATTTTATTTTATTATCAGCACGCTGGTTGTGTTCCACATATAAAACAAATATTTTTGCTTAACACAGTAAATTTTTGAAATGATTGACAAAATATTTTCTTGTTTTGTTTTGTTTTGTATGATCGATCCACTTAGATATATGGGAGTAAAATATGTCTATAAAAAATACATTTTCAAGATAATTTTAAGATAATAAGATAACCAATTTATGGATAAAAATTTCAAAAGTACATCCGTTTGAATTAGATTTGAAACATAAAATTTTAAATTATTCAAATGGGATGCTTTTGTTTGTAACATGTGACTTGTCATTTACCCCTATATTCGTCGTATTGTCTTGACTTTGGGACAGGAACAAGCTTGGACGAGCTTCTGCATGGCCAACAGGCAATTAATTTCTGCTTAGAAAATCAACTCAAAACGATAAACAGCGAAAGTTCATCCAATGCCCGTTTAGGAGAGTCTAATAGTTAGTAGTTTTATAAATATTAATATCAACAGAACTAACAGATATTTGTATTTTTCCATTCCCTTCCTTTTTTTCTTTTTTGGCATACACATAGCGCAATTTTTCATGTCACCCCATTCTTACAATTAAAACCTTTCAATTTGTTATACTATTTGTCTTCTTCAATTTATGTTATTATCTGTCTGCCATACTACTCTTAACTCCCCGTGGATTTTTTCTTACTGTATGTAACAAAAGAAAATATCATCTGCAGAAACCTTTTAAATAAAGAAATAAAGAACCGCCGTTACAATATCCACAACTTTTAGCGACATTGATATCACCACTTTATCTTCATTATTTATTATTATTTTTACTCATTAAAAGTGTTCTAATTTATTTTCTAAGTTTGCAGAACTTTTCCTACCATACTTTCCTGCTTTTTTTCCTCCATTTTATTACGATTCTCTCCGTTTTATTCGTCCTCTACTCATAATACTTTCCCACTTTGCACAGTTTCCTTCATACATATTCCTGAAACGTCATTTATAATTCTATTTTATAATTTTTTCACGAAACGCCTCTCCTAAATTTAATACCTACTAGTAAATTATTTAAAGGTCCCACAATGTTTGAGATCAGAAAAGTGGAAAATTTAGTAAAATAGAAAACCAAATTTTCCAACTTTTTGTACTGAAACATGACAAGCCAATTTAATATTCATTCATTTTCATTCTTTCCCTCCTCATCACACTTTGTTTCTGTTTTATACATCTCCCTGCAATCATTTGATTCACACTTCTATTTTTTTAATGTTCACCATAATCTTAAGTAATAACACCAACCATCATTTATGAAGGACGAAAAAGTGAAAAATTATATACAGTCCGTTCTATAAAACGGGCCCGAGACTATAGCGGCTTCAATTGTGATTCAATCACCAACAAACCATATATATTATTAAACGGGACAGTCTTAGCTACAACTTGGAGAAAAAAATTCTTTATTAAACACCTTCATTTATTTGTTATGACGTCATCGACATTTTTTTTAAATGGCAACCTATATTTTTTATTTGTTATTTCGTTATGATTTTTAATTCTGTTTTCAAAGGTATACAAATTTAAATAGGTTGCATAAGAAAAAAATCAAGGAAAACGGCCTTACAATTTTAATAGAAAGATGAATGAAATGAACAAATTAATCCAATTAATCAATGATACGGGAAAATGTTACTAAGAAAAGTCGTTCATAATAAGAAATTGTGGCCCTATACAAAATTTAAGAAAGATCTACCCACTTTGATCAAATCGTCTTATTTTGTTTAATCACGGTTTGATCAGAATTAAAAATCATAACGAAATAAAACATAAAAAATATAGGTGGCCATTTAAAAAAAAAATGTCGATGACGTCATAACAAATAAATGAAGGTGTTTAATAAAGAATTTTTTTCGCCAAGTTGTAGCTAAGACTGTCCCATTTAATAATATATATGGTTTGTTGGTGCTTGAATCACAATTGAAGCCGCTATAGTCTCGGGCCCGTTTTGTAGAACTGTATACAGTGTGTCTCACTTTAGACGGAACCACCCCAGTTTTTTTATACATATTATCGTTTTAAAAAATTTCTTTTTTCTGATTATACCCCTCACTAAATTGTACTTTTAGGGTATGTTACTTTCCCTTCGCGGTAAAATGCTAGTCTACTACGATTTAAAATAAACAGCAAAATTGAAGAAGTCGTATTAGGGATTTTTTTATCAAAAAATCTTGTTAATAAAAGTTGTTCAGAATCGTTCAAATAAGCTGAATCCAAAATTTCATTAAAAACAAAAAAAAATAAATATTTAAAAAAAATTCTGAGTCTAAAAAAATGCGAGTATAATCTTACAAGTTTGCCATGATTTGTTATTTTATTCTTTTAATTCAATACAATAACAAACAACGAGGTTTAATTACTTAAATAACCGTATATTCAACTAAATCACAATTAGCACATGGTACATTTGGACATATTTTGAGATTTTCAAATTTCAAATTCAAATTTTTTGTTTATAATGTAATTTTGGATTTAGCTTATTTGAATGATTCTGAACAACTTTTATTAACAAGATTTTTTGATAAAAAAATCCCGAATATGACTTTTCCAATATCGCTGTTTATTTTAAATCGTAGTAGACTAGCATTTTACCCTGAAGGGAAAGTAACATACTCTAAAAATTTAGTGAGGAGTATAATCAGAATTTTTTTTTAAATCGATAATATATATATAAAATACTGGGATGGTGCCGCCTAAAGTGAGACACACTGTATGTAAAGCTATTTAAGCTTAATAGATTTTTCCCAGTAATGTGTGATTTTACATCAAAAATTTCTTGTCTGAATTATTTTAATTATTCGAGTTAATTAATTAAATTATTTCACAAAGAAATCACATTTTTTTCCATTATTGTTGAATATTTATAAAAGAATCCAATTGTAATACTACTAGAATTTAGAACTAATTAAACGTTTACGTGACTATTATAAATACATAAATATTGCAATCTACTCAAGGTATATTCTAATAAAACGGTGTAAATACACTTAGTGTATTTACATTGTAATTGTGTCATACTTTTGAGATAAGATGCACAATAAAGAGATAACTCTTAAAAAACCACACGCACAATACAGTTAATTATCCGTAATAGAAAAACTACGGACACATTTGAAACATCTGACACATGACCCTTAACAGCAATGTGTATGATGGCACCTCTGACATCCACATCTAGCACCTATACCCAACCGTGACACACTAATAACAACTAATATTGTAAATGCTCTTTTCAATCCATGTTGATGTATTGACTGCTTGAATAGGTTTGAACTTAACAGTACCTATATATGTACAACGTAAAAAATCAACTCGTAATTTTTTAATGAATATTAAAGTCATACTTGACATTATTGCACTGTACAGTTACACCGGTGGACAAAAATTGAAGGCATTAACGCAAGTGATGATTTATGGACGTAATTAATGGACGATAATTTATTAATTCGTTATCACTTAGGTGCTACCTGTTGTTTAAAAATTCGAAAGAGTACAGTTTTATTATACCTGTTTATATTAAAATTCATATTAGTAATTAAATTCCTCCAGTGAATGAATGTAAATGGAATTACTGAATTTATTGGGAGATAAATAATTCAATGTGATATATGTTATTACTTTTTAAAATAAAAATTAACGATTCATTCCCAGTTTAAATAAATTTAAATTTTCATAATAAAAATCAGTAAGGTGTGT
>JAFFZR010021287.1:0-13045 GCA_018397195.1 Lethrus apterus | reverse complement strand
CATTGTAATCAGTAGAAAAAACTACACATTTTTGATGTATTGACCAACACTGTAGCTTCTATACTAACAAAGTTATCACATGTGCGGTGACCTGTATTAATGTCGTCGTAGCTCTTTTGTTTTTCATTTCTGGGTTATAGTAGTATAAGAAGATTTTGTGCAAAATTTCATTTTCTACCGACTGCTACATAAATATACAGGTGTTCCAATTAAAAAAATCTAATTATGTGAGTTGGCTCTGAAATGTGATGCGCAATTGTTTTTTTTTATGAAGTATTGTAATCAGCGGAAAAATCACTGTATCTTTGCTAATGTAACCGACTCTGTAGCTCCAAAAATAACGAATATAGCAATAGTGCGCAGATAACTTTGAACACCCTGTATAGTACTTGTAGACGACATTTGGGAGTTTACTGCAAAGTTCATCGACGTCCTAAAAAAAAACCGAAACACATAAATACGCTCAGAAAACGCAATCGATTTAATGGAAACGTACTGTAACTGCGGCGAGCCAATCATTAGCCGAATAGAAAAGTGCAACGTTTGAGTAAATATTATCCAGTTGGTAATCTGGTGGATTAATCGAACCGTACTTTATCAAATTTTCAACGAGTCCAAAATCGTATTTTCTAAATTTTCCTGTAAAATTACGTTTACGTATCGTTTTCGATCGGCGCACGTTCGAAATTACCGCTTTTAATACCTTGCGAACGAACTGTTTGGTCGATGAACCCGCCGGTGAGTTGGAAGCAATCACTGGAAGCATCGTCTTAAAAATAAACACAAATTAATCCAAACCGACTTTAAAAATTAATTTACCTTGTTGAGTTGGGCAGAATCGAAGCCTGTGATTAGGAAAAGAATATTTCCGCAGATACCTTGGAAAATAGCTTCATCGTTACATAAAGCTTGACCGATAAGTGTGAATAATTCGCTACTGGGTAAAAATTCATTCAAACCAACGACTGAACTAATCCACTGAAATAATTAACCTAAGAACTAAGACACATATTTTTTGTGTTTTCAAACGTGGATAACAACTGAAAGAATGGATTGGTCATATGTGACATGAAAGTGAAAGAGAGGTGCTAAAGCCACCATAAGACGAATTTTTTTGTTATATTCTGGTCTAGCGGACATCATGACGAAATAGGAGGTAGTTCCTTGCGAATGGCAAACGTAAACAATTTTTCTTGACCAATTTCGGCCAAAACGTCGATCATCGCTGGAATATCGTACGTTCCAATTTCGTTCCAGCTAAAAGGAAGGATTAATTTAAAGAGCACCAACCTACCTGAATTGCCAGAAACCCGATTCCGTTTCTGGATCGTAATTGAGGTTTTAGACCAAGTAGTACCTCTGGCATTACCCATCCATACGTCGTAGCCCAAATCGGCGAGAATAGAAGCTAACGCTTTTTGAGGACCCATCGCCACCCAATCAGCCGAACTGCATAAAATACCATGCATCAAAAAGACAACCGGTTCGTTGCGTTTTTTTGCGTTGTTTTTTCCATACGGAATGCGATGGATTTCTAATATGTAATCATCTTTAGTCTTCACATGTTTATGTCGTTCAACGGGATCACCATACTTTTGAATTAACTGATATTTTAACAGGTGATAGGTGACAATAGTCCAACCCCAAATATGCAAAAATGACGGTCCTAAGTTGAAGGGTGTGCCAGAAAAGAATATTTTAAGTTTTGAGTCAAATATTACAATAACGCCGAATTATCGACAATAAAGGTTGTTTTGCAACATTTCATGTTCTTCCCGCCAAAGGAACTTGATTTTCAACGCGACACATTGAAATGGACACATTATCGTACTTAGAACCGAATGCCCATATAAAAGAATAAAAATTTTCGAAAATTTAAAATGGAGATGGAGCCGCCGTTTTTGCGGATTTGGCTTTTGGTTAATGTCAGCTATCACCTGCTAAAATATCAGGACCTATTTCAGAATGACCCTGTATATATAATTTTTTTTAATATTAAAAAAAAAATACACCTACAACATTAAGGCCGACGCGACGTCGGCGTCGGGGTGAACGTTTTTAGTTATCAGTTCGACTGGGATTGGCGAAGCCAAGGCACCTACTGAACCAAATGCTGAAATAAAGTTTTTAAATGTACTCGTCACAAATGCGGCAATTTATTTAAATAACAAGAAATGTGGCAAAGGATGATGTTTATTACTTTTATTATTTTTTTCGATTGAAAGCAAACTACTCATTTTATTCTAATTAATCTTTTCAATATTAATGGTCCCTTTCTTATCTTTCCTATCTTTGAATACTTATTAGTTTATTCTCGCCTTCTTTGGGTTTTTTTTTTCTCAGGGAACTTGCATCAGTTTCATTAATTTCTATTGTTTCTTACAGTGAAGGTAAAGATAATCAATTACCTCCTACTCGTGGTCAGCACATATCATTTTTACTAAAAATAACAACAAAAGCTGTTTTTACACTTAATTTCTTTGGTATTGCAACTTCAGGATTTTATCAAATCGTCGCATTATCCTTTCCAATTCCCATTTCCGTCTTATTTAAGTATATTTAAACAAATTCACCTACACAATACTGCAAACTTCAGTTGCTGAAAACAACAACATTTTTCTCAAAATTAGAGGTTCTTTCCTTCGAAAACAAATGCCATTCTCAGCATTATATTATGGATGACATCATCAAGGAGACAAGACCAAGTCTATATTAATCTGCTATAGAGAGCTCCAGCAGATAGAGATTACAAATTGTGCATTTTCTAATAATGTAATGATAATTATTGGCAAGAAGAATTTGAAGGAAAATCTAGAACTTTGGAATGATGTGTTAAAGAAAAGAGGAATAAACCTAAAGAGAAAACAAAAGTAATGAACGTGACAAGGGAAATATGGATAAAAGAGATAAAGCTGGAACAGGTGAACGTTTTTCGATATATTGGCACAGCACTTGAAGAAAAAGGGAGACAAGATATAGAAATGAACCAAAGAATAGAAAAAGCCAACAAGTCACATAATGAATAGGGAATTCATCATCAAAAAAGAAATAACCAAACAAAATAAATTGAAGGTTTACAACACTATATAAATGCCTATGCTTACATGCTGGTGTCAAAATTGGGTATTAACAACAAGACATAAAAACAAGATACAGGCGATATCTATGAAGAGTAAAGCGAGTGACAAGGCGAGATGAGATAAGGAACGACAGAATCAGGACAGAACTCGAAATAAATGCCATAAACGACTTTATTGAACAAAGACAAATTAGTTGGTGAGGGCACCTAGAAAGGATGAAGAACAAGGATGAAGAGAGTTTGCCAAGCTAGAAGTTAAGTAAGGGAATTAGAGGTAGACCAAGAGAGTACCAAGAGATGTACTGGGTAAAATTCTGGAAAAACGTGCTGTGACATAGAAGGAAGCAAAGAAGATGGCAAAGAATAGGAAGAAATGATGTAAATTTTTATATGAACTTTAAGAATTATCAAACCCCGACAACAACGGTTATCAGCTTGTCCATTCACAATTTCCACTTCCTCGACAAATGAATATCGTTTTTCATTTGTTTTTCGATTCCTTTTTAACATTTCTAAAACCTCAAAAATTAGCCTTATTTTTCTACATTGCAGATCCTTCATTAAACCAATCAGTGAGTACATTTGGCCAAATTTAAATTCTACAATCGTACGAACGAAAAAAATTTATAAATAATAATAATCCATGAAGAAAACATAAAATACCACGCAAACAAAAACAAGAGAATCCTTGCAATCCAATAAAACTTGTTAAGGAACAAAAGGCGCTTAATTTACGTGCCTCGCGGTATTTGCATTTAACCTTAATACAAAATAATAAGCGTCGGTAAATAAATACCGAGTGGCAAAATCAATTTAAGCGCATTGTAAGTTCGTGATTGTTTGCGCCTTCACCGTTGCTTGCAGTGAATTTGCAATTTTAAGCGGTGCATTTCACCAAAAGCGTAGAGGATTGCACCAAAGCGCGATAGAAAAAAAAAACTCCGAACGAAGCGTTTAAATGGCCGAGAAGGGTGTGTATTTAGGTTGGGTACACAGATGACGGAACAGCGTTTACCGTGTTCTTGAATACTTTAAAAGGACTGGCATCCTGCCAGAACTCCGATCAATTTGGCTTTTACCTTTAGCATTTTTATATCGGAAAAGTCCAATTTCCAGGAAATCATGTCGGAGGAAATGAATTATCCAATTAGCTTATTATTGAAAAAGAATAAAATTGTCAAGTTAAAATTGAAATGTATTGGGAAACATTATTATATTTTGTAAGTTTGTCTATATTTATCTATGAATGAAAATAATTTGAAAAATTAAAAAAAAATGATTATCATAAATGTCGTTTTCTAAAAAAAAAAATCCACGTCAATCACCACACCATACTTCGCCTCTGGAAAGAATATCTATATTATCTCGTTCAAAACTTCAACATTCTAATGTCTCTGAACTTGCATGATAATTTCCTCTACCAAAACCTCTTTTTTATGTTTCTTTAAAACGTTTACTTACTACTAAATTATGATGATGCCAGTTATCGAAGCATTCCTACTTTCAACGTATAGTCTTTATTACAAAATTTATTTAATTTTTTTATCCCACAGTTACTGGAATTTTATTCTACCGAAAATTATGTGAATATTTTCAAATATGAGACAAAAATTTTAAATGACTAGTACTATTACAATTTATAACACATTTTGTCATAAAACTAGACTATACGTTACTTGTGTAAAAATTTGACATGAAATGTACGACGAATTCCATTATGTTCCAGTAAATTGTCTCCAACATCGTGCCCGGACGCACATTACTACATTTCTGGTAAATTCAACAATCGCAATAAAATAAATTACATCATTTTTCAACGGATTTCTTACGAACAAATCACTATAATAGCTATTATTTACTGGAAACTATTGAGCCCAATAATCGATCTTGGAGTCGTAACGTGCACGTGATTGTAAATTTAAAAAAAAAAAAAAAACGACTATTGAAAACTGACAGAGAGTAAATGCTCAAACAATTTTAGTTATGTTATTTGTAGTTATTTTACAAAACCTTTGAGGCATTAATCAAAGTTAACTACTTTGATTAATGTATACCTCAAATTTATTTCCTCAAAATATCATTTATAAATTAAAGGAGTTTAAAATACGTTTTCTTTATAAAGTTATTTCAGAAGATAATTTCAATATTCTATATTTAAGAATATACCAGAAAAAATGTATTATAATATCCACAAATTTAAGACTATTTTTCATATTGATTAATTTTTTTATTATTATTAAATTGTAATTATTCACAAGCAAATAAATTTAATGAAACTTGTTTTACTTTCATACATACTTATTTTTTATATTTGCTGGTTTTTAAATTTAATTTTGCTGCAATTTTTTATTTAATGCTTATCATTTAGTTTTATTCATATTAACATATTGAAAAATTAAAACAAATTCGTTCTTTTCAGAACTTTATTTTCTATAAGTTTTAAAGCTCTTTAATAATTTTACTTTTCTGTCCTATTTTCATTTATTTTTAGTAGCATAATATTACGTTCCCAATAATTAATATTAATATTTTTATTATTTACCAAGGAACGATAATTCTATATGGGCCCAGGGAATGACTTTGTATATCTTCAAATGTTGGAAATAAAAATAAAAAGCACTGGATAACGAGGAATGAAGCGAGAAAAAATTAAAACTGTCAAAAATGCTAACTGATAAAAATTATTTATGCAACGATTGCGCAAATTATAACGAAATAATCTTGGTTGCAACAGAACTACAAATTTACACGCCAGTCAGTTAATTATTAGAGAAATTTATGAAGAGATTCCTACTTATTTTCCTGTTACAAGGGAAAATTTAATATGTGAATATTGAAGCTCAGTTGTATCGATTAGATTTAGGTCGTACCAATAAATATCGAAATTTTAAGAAATTCACATTAAATGAAATGAAAAGAACTGAAGAATAATTATAAACCAACCGTACCAATAATCGAACCTAACACACAATAAACGCAGACTGTATTTCACGAAATTGGCTCCGGTTATACAGGACGCAAGTAAATGTTAATAGATCCTTGCTTCTATCGACGCGAGTAAACACTGATAAAAGCTTTCGAAACAGCGAATGCAAATTGAGTACGTAATTGCGAACTAGTGAACCGGAAAATACAAACTAGGGGGGACACTTCGACTGTTGTAGAAAATTCTCTTCCTCTTAATGCATTGTTCATTACCATTTTTAGATTTGTTGTTTTTTGGGAAATATCTGAATTATTAAATTAATTCGCTTCCTCTCAGTCCTGAGAAGTTCTTCAAAACTTGGACATGTGATGGGAGGAATAAAAATTAAATGAAAGTTTAAGTTTAATTTCATTTCTTCGTGTCTAGGTTGAAACCGTGTCCATTTGACGTTTCGTGCACTGTTGCAAGTGACATCATTAGGGCGTATTATTTTTAAACTAAACTAGCCAAGAATCCCAAACGAAAGTAAAAATGTTTATAATGTAGTTGAAGCTATAACTTGGACTCAGGCATAATTTTCTGTCCATAAACAACGCCTTAACCAATCCTTGTCTTTGTTTTTACAACTTTTATATTCTTTAATTAATTATGTATTTTTTGCTATTTGTTCTTATATTTTACATCTTAATACACATCTAAAGGTTAATTTAATTAAAAGTAAATTCACCCTAAATAATAATAATAATACCCCTGAGCGCTATTACAATGTGAATGAAGGTTAACCGAATGAAATCGTTTTTTGTACTTCAGCAGTTCATCACCCGCATAACGTTAAACGATAATGAATTACTTCCGTCAACAACGCATTGTAAATATCCCGAGGTATTTGGAACAAATAACGCTTACTCCGGCATTCTTCAAGTACTTGTCGACCCTTTTCAACCCTTTCATTTTAAATTTTTTTTTTTAAATTTTGAATAATTAATTAAGTTCAAAGTTGTTTAACTTTATTTGACGCATTATTAGTTGCAAAAGTTCTGTGTAAAGAATTTGTAATTTCATATAGAAGTTGAACTGAAAAATTAGGAATATAGACAGGAACAAATTGGAATAAAACGAAAACACAAAAAATGTAAAAATATCGGAAAAAAAATTGCATTTCACTTTTATCATGACAATAAAGATCAATCTTATTAAATATAAATTTAATAATAATAATAATCTCTTTAACTGGACATATTATTAATTCATATCAACGTTAATGAATTAAATTTTGAATAATAAACCTGTTGGTCGCATTATTTTACACTTTCGACAAATTTAGACGTCATGCACGAGCGTGAATTTCACCTCGCGAAATTTATCATTTCCGCTCGTTTCATAATTATGACCGCCTACTAATAATTTCGCTCAGCATCCGAGCGGTATTTCAATATTACGTACAAAAGTACGTGAATAATACACGTGTAATAAAATGACCGAAATGAAAGAGGAGGCGTTAACGATTCAATTTAGAAATTTAATATGAAAAATTGTATATTTTATGTAACACTGTGCTGTGTTTGTGAAGTTTTATCATATTTTCAAGTACGTATCTAGTTGAGAAATAATTCACAATTCAACGTAAGATAAATATGTAAATTTGATCAGTAGAATTTATTATTTATTTTAATTGTTTCATTTATTTTTTTCTCTGCATTGAGAACTTTCAACAGTAAGTATCTTGTAAACCCAAAGAAAAAAGTATATTCCAACCAAAGAATGAATTTAAAACATACAACTTATCTGTATTTTATTTTTCTTTGAAGGATAACAGATGGAAATTTAAAAAGAGCTAGTAGTACTCATTAAAACCTAAAAGAAATGATTTCTGTAATATCTGTAAGCTCTTAATTTTTCAAAACTCAATACGTAGCAAAGCTGTAGCAAAGATGTACATTAAAATTTATACTAATATTCAAAAATCCAACTGAAAAACTTTAGTTTCTTGCTCATATTATCTTACTTATTTTTTATATATTCTTTTATGTCCAGTCCATTTCGTACCTTGATAAAATCATATTCAGGTTCGTCGAAATCTCCAAGCTTAATCAAAAAATATATTTATTATTCTTATTTATTCATAATATACTATTTTAAATTCTTCCAAATATTTATTTTATAGCATGTAAAAAAAATACTTCTAAGCTGTAAAATCGAATTCATTTCAAATCGAAAACAAATTTGAAATGTGTCCTTGTAGTAAATCAGCTTTACATGCAATCCGTACAAATGGCGTCATTAATGGGCACTATACACATAAAAGCTCAGTGGACCACGAACACTTACATAAATAAATAATGCTGCAAGTTTCCCGAGTGCCAGTGGCGCCCTCCTACCGATCGCTTTTATTGATTTCAGAAACGACTTAAATTCAGACACGAATACCGTATTTATAGCTCGTATCGACCATGAAAGAAAAAACCCTAAACGACTGATACGTTTCAGGTTCGGAGTGAAATATCGAAATATAGCTTGAATGGCGAGGAAATAATAAAAGTGAATGTTTCGACGTGATGACCAGCTGGACACGACATGTTCCATTTATTTTGATTTGACAATCATTTTAAATCTTGTTTTTTCTGTACAATAGCTGTTGACGGTTTCTAACGTCACATATTTTTTAAAAATAATTTACTCGGAAAATTTTATTTTAAAACTTATAATTTATGGTTTACCTACATCTTTTCACAAAAAACTTTTTAAATATATATTAGATGCTCAGTAATTAACAAATAAAGCAATAATTATACATATTTATAAAGGACATTTTTAGTAAATTAAAATACTTATTTAAAATATCTACATATTAAAAAGCAATCAATTTTTGCATTTTTTTAATAAAATAAATAAACTCATAGTAGTCAGAAAAAATAAGGACAAATAAGAAAAAAATTGATAGAAATTACAAAAATTAAATGTATTGAAATTAAAACATCATCTTTATGAAGAAAGTAATACAAAAATTAATAATACATCACCGAAAAACCAAATAACAATTATTTATTATTATTTACCATTTATCATTATTCAAAAATTATTTTTGCTTATTATATCTGTCTGGAAAAAATCACACCACAAAATACTGTGTTCGAAGATATTTTCAAATTCGCAGTTATTTAAAAATTTTCTCAGATTTCTTTTCTTTCGAAAATTTACTATATTTTTAAGATGTTTAAAATTTTCCACCTAAAATTCCTGAATCGTGAATCTTGAAGCCTAAATTACATGTTATTTAAAAATTTTCTCCGATTTCCTTTGTTTTGAAAATTTACTAAATTTTTAAGATGTTGAATCGTGAATTTTGAAGCCTAAATTACATCTGAACATTTTTCATTTTAATAAAATTAAAAAATGTCTGTTTTACAAAACTTGGGGTTTTTAAAGATTCTAAATTATCAAATATGCATAAAGCAAAATATTTCAAAACAAACTTAAACAAATCGATATAAAATATAATAGGAATGTTAAAAAAAATTAAAAAAAGATATTCTAATTTTGAAATTTTAAGATATCTCCCAATTTTCAATTACCAACTTTTTTAATATTACTTTAAAATTTCATATACATAACGTAACAAGAAAATAAAATGCAAACTGATCTTATTACTTATTACAAAATTGCACAATCCTTATTTTACACGCTCTGAAGCAATATTTTCACGTTATTATTTTTCGATAATTATCTGAAATAATTCACATTAAATAAAGCACCACAAGTAAATTTCTTCTCAAAGTCATAAATTACACGAAATAAAACGCGAGGCACGCGAATAAAATGATGTATAAGTACAACAATAACAACCCGTAGCCGTAAAACACACATCCCATTTTTAATGTGCATTATTTCACTGTGTGTGCTTGTGTTTAAAGTGTGTAGGATTCATAAATCCTTTGTCAAACGTGAAAACGTTTATCTCCGGAATTAAGGTCACATCCCGACTTAAAGGGCGTTTAAAATTCATTAGAAATGCAAAACATGTTTCGATATGAATTTACGCCAAATACCCTAATGGATGATTTATTATTATGTAGATTATTGTAGTCTAATGTACGATACTGAGTATTAACTTTATTTAAATGTCCTGATGTTACCTCTCGTCTAACGCATTCAACATTGCAGAGAAAAAATACGAGTCGAATTCATTAAAAAATGTTAGTAAAATTCAAAGGACTAGCTAAATTTATTCATTTAGTCATTAAAACAAAAATCCTGGTTTTTAAATAACAATTGTTGGTAAGTTAAGAGATATATGTATATCATTAAAAAGAATTTTTTGAAAGGTCATTGTTTTGTTTTTTTTTGTCAGTCTTTAAATTTCTTCAACTTTTATCGGCTTGACAATTTTATTTATCTTTCCAATTATCACATTTATTTTAGTATTATCAGGTTATAGCTATTTTTATTTATGCAATTTTTCGGTTTTCTAATTATCTATCCCTACGAAGTTACTCAACTTATCTGACTATTTGTCTGTTTATAAATTGCCCTTTATCCATTTGTGTATCCGTTTACGTCAATCACTTTATCTCTTTCTCATTGAAATTGATCTATTTGTTTATTTGTTTCGTATCTGTTTCACTTAACTGCCCTTTCGAAGCATATGTTATCTATCCATTTGCTCATATGGAAACAATGAAGACATCATTAACTAATGTGCAAGTTAAAATACATTATAACCAATCCAATTCCAATCAATGAATAAATACATTTCGATTCGGAAAAACGCTCCAAGTACATAAATACCATAAATGTTGGCGACACTTGCGTTCAAACACAATTGAATATGATTTATTGTTGTTTACGTGGCTGCAATTTATAAGTTCTAAATCATTGGAGGATAAAACACTAACACCGCTCTCAGATTTACGATCAAACATGAATCTACGTACAAAATCTGAAATCTTTCGATGATACATCATAACTTTTGATGACATTCTGTGCAAAAATGTGGAAATTATATGTTCTATAAGCAATTTTATTGTAAAATTTGCTTTTATACCCAGTTTAAAAAATTCCCACCTTTAATTTAATAATTTAATAAACAAGGCTGGTATCTTGTATCTGGTAAGTCTTTTTTATTTATTTATTATTTTTTTTTTTTATAAATGTCGAAATTTATATTTTTCTAACTGCAATTTTTTTATCCCTTCATGTAAATATACAGGGTGTTTACTAAACATGCGGCAAAAATTCGGGGTGTTATTCGTTAGGTTATTTTAAGATTTTTTGTTCTATGATGATTTTCGGAAAAACGCTTTAATTCGATGATACAGGGCGATAATAGTTCGAAAACGCCATTAGTTTAACCGTAGATTTCATGCGTTTCTATTGTTTCATTTTCTGTTTCACTTTTGTTAGTTATAAGTTATCTAATATGAATCGCTATACGAACGCCAAGATGATGTATGGAATCTTTACATATAATTTTAAGTAAATATTGTTTTTTTTTTCGAAAAGTTTTAACTGTATCTTCGAAACAAAGCATCTTTCCGAAAATCATCCTACGACAAAAAAATCTTAAAATAGCCTAAGGAATAACACCTTGAATTTTTGCCGCATGTTTAGTAAACACCCTGTATATATGATTATTTTCGCCAAACCTAAATCTGTAAAAACGACAGTCCTACGTTGAAGGATGTGTCAGAAAAACAATATTTTTGTTTTGACTCCGTTCCTGACTACTGCAATCAGCCAGCATTGTAAGCCGTCTGTATTAATATAAATAAACTCACAGTAGTCAGAAAAAATAAGGACAAATAAGAAAAAAATTGATAGAAATTACAAAAATTAAATGTATTAAAATTAAAACATCATCTTTATGAAGAAAGAAATACAAAAAGTAATAATACATCACCGAAAAACCAAATAACAATTATTTATTATTATTACCATTTATCATTATTCAAAAATTATTTTTGCTAATTATATCTGTGCATGTTTAGTAAACAACCTGTATATATGATTATTTTGGCCAAACCTAAATCTGTAAAAACGACAGTCCTACGTTGAAGGATATGTCAGAAAAACAATATTTTTGTTTTGACTTCGGTCCTGACTACTGCAATCAGCCAGCATCGTAAGCCGTCGGTATTAAGATGCGAAAACTGATTTCCAATTACTGATTCAGAAAAATAAATAGCTTGCTTTCAAATTATATAATTATACAATAAACAATAATCTGATTAAACGCGTTAGATTAGATATTCTTTGATGTTTGTGAAATTTACATCGCACCTCACATTTGACAGTTATGTATGGTTAATATGTCAACGAGCTGGCACTGGATGCAGTGAAACCTAGTGCACGCTGGCCTCAGTTGTGTCGACTCATTCAAGTGAGCGCAGGGCAGGAGCGAGAACGTATGAAACATGAAAAATTTTGAAAACTTAAATTCAAGATAGAACCATCGTTTTTACAGATTTAAATTTAGGATAGGATAGGTCATAAAAGGCTCATAAAATCGTGGAACACATTTCAGAATGATCCCTTAATAATTGAACGTACTAAATTATGTAAAACTAAAATCGATAATAATTTAGAAATATGTCTTAATAATCTTAATAATAATCGTAACCTACTGCTTTCAGTTTAAACGCTAAACAAAAGTCAATTTGACGGTTTCAAATTTTATTAAACAACTAGCTGACCCGACAGTCGTTGTCCTGTCATTTTATACAACAATAGATGTAGGTAGAAGATAGATAGATAAATAGATACATTTCCGACTTTTCCAGTGGATTTTTCAAAAATTTTCTTTCATACAAACCCAAACCAACCCAACCCAACCGACAGTCGTTGCCCTATCATTTTATACAATAATAGATGTAGGTAGAAGATAGATAGATAGATTTCTGACTTTTCCCGTGGATTTTTCAAAAATTTTCTTTCATACAAATCCGGCATCCAACCCCCCTACATGTAGCAGGGGGTAACGACTAACCCAGTCGTGTCAAACTCATATATGAACATGGGCCACAATAGATAGATTTCTGACTTTT
>JAFFZR010021286.1:2255-13880 GCA_018397195.1 Lethrus apterus | reverse complement strand
TAATCAGAATAGTCGGTCGGAAGGCCAATTCATAGTCACAAACCTTGTAAACTTCACCTCGAAATAAAATACCAATGTCCCCGATTGAGATTTGAACCTTAAACCTTGAAATTGCTGTCCTACTGACTAAGTTTTCTAGAAGTCTAGACCGATCATTCCATATTTTCATAAAGAAATTCTAACTTCTAGTTTCTTCTTTTTTTCCTGATTTTTGTCGAAACTGATTATAATTGAAAATACCTACATTTCTTCAAAATATTTAAAAAATTTTAATTTAAATGAGTGGTAAATTGTTCTTACTGAAGAATTTAGTTTACCAGGAGTTTTACAAACGAGTTAAAGAAACACTTTAAAAGATCGGCATCGCCGTTAATACCACGTGCAGCATTTAATTTAGTACGAGATGCATCTTGTAAGTATCGCTCACATAAAGTTACCACAGACGAAGTTAACATTTTCAATCAATTATGGCTCAAGCCATTTTCTTCAATCACAAGATAAATGGTCACAATGCCATGTTTCCACTTTTTACTTATAATCAGCTTAAAGTCAAACTGTAATTATAACTGTTTTCATTCAAATGGACGATTCTGGTGACAAATGCTACTACTAAGCATACACAGAGAAAAATAAATTTTTAAAGAAAAAAATATGTTTGACAAAATTTATTTCAATGGAGCGAAAATTGTAGATTTTGATCTCAAATATTTGATTTGTTTAACAAGTAATTTTAAATAAATATTGTTGTGGAACATATATTTATTTTCCCATATTTAAAATAATATTATTTATTGACAGTAAAGAAACCTTTTTCTCAGTGTAACGATTATCTATTGTTGTTGACATATTTGATATTTGTTTAATAATAATAATGTCATTTTTTATGTACAATGCCAATTTGAAGTAAATTTAATAAGGAACATGTACACATTACAAAACGCTACGTATATAAAAGCAGTAATATTTGTTGTAGCAAAATAATCAAAAACATAAAATTACGTCATTAAAAATAACAATATTTTCCACCACAAGCAGTCGATAGTTATAATTTTAAATACGTGCTGCAAATCACAAACAAAAACTTTCCAAAATAATAAACTTTATGTTTTCATAATAAAACTTTGTCCAAATACATAGTAAAAATGGTGTACATTTGAATTTTTTTTAAAGGAAACTCGCAATATATGCGAGTATTTTAAAAGAAAATAAAAATTCATTCCGTCCATACTTCTATAAATATATTATGATCCAACCTTGAAAAAACTACGTCAAACTTGAAAACAATGGAGATAATCCGGCACTATTTAGAGGTTATCACGTGACCATTATACGCAATTTAAATCCTGCTTAAGTATTTCATTTCAAAAGCCAAGTCCATTAGTAGATTATTTGAATTTAAAAAATATATTTAGTTTTAAATCGAAATACACACATTTTTAAAATTGCGTACACACATGTTTAAAACTGTATATTATGTTTAAAACTGCGTATGTTATTTATTGGAGTTTCAAGAAGTAACCAAAAGCCATTTTTTAGATTAAAAAATAATGCAACTTCTAATTAATATCCATACGCGTAAATCTTGAATAATTAAAACGTATTCACATTGTTCATTTTAATTGTTATGTCCTTGTTATATGCCATTCAAAAGACGTTATTTATATTAATTCAACTTACAGTACAAAAGAAATGAAGTATATAATTATGTTTCATTTTTTTTTTTTAATAAACAAGAGAAGACATGTAAATCAGGGGGTCTATTCGAAAACAAATCTTAAATGCATCTTTTCTATTCATCACGCTACTAACGTTGTTATACAGAATTATATAGCATGGAAGATGTATTAAACAGGAATGATTATCATTTTCAAGAAAGACAAAACAACAAAATACAACATTTTTGAATAGTGAGGCAAGTAATTTTCATATAGGAATTCATGCCACATATTGCATTAAAAAATGTGTATTTGAATTACCGAAACTTAATTGTATTGGAACTTGTGAGCAGTAGTAGGAACACAAAATTGCAACATTTTGCGAATACTATTAGGAAAATTTTGTTTCACCAATGTTTACTTACGTCAACAAAATAAAAGTTCTTTTGGGAACAGATTAGAAATATATTTCCAAAACAGAAGAAAAAATAGGATAACATTTTTTTCCAAATAAATTCCCTAGTTTCAGTGCACTTTTTCGATCAAATTATTCCATTTGTAAGTGAAATATTTTCGAAAATAAAATATAAATATATAGCTTTAAAATTAACCCATTACGCAAAAATATATTTTTCCACTTAAATCCACTCAATTCTACAAGATGTAATTTAAACCCAACAAACGAAACCATTTCGATTGGAACTTCCATTTCATTACGACCATTTGGTGAGTTCGGTTAGAGTTCGAAGTCGTTTATTTTAATTTAGTTTTAATATTAACTCGACCTAATACGAATACATCTAATTGAAAACTCACCCAACCCAACTATAAATTTTCCATTGGGATTTATTAGACGAAAAACGAAATTGTTGTTTTAAATAAATATTTCATTGAAAAGCCATTATTTCTTCAGCCACATTAATTATCTTTGTGTTATTTTAAATATTTTTTCTATTATTTATTATTATTTTAAACACACATTTCAATTAATTAATTTAATGGAATTTTGTTTATTGTTTAAGCGATAATTACTTAAAAACTGTTTAATAATTACTATAATAATAATAATTTTCTTAATTATTAATTTTCGTTGTTATATTGAAACAAAAAAAAATTAATAAATAAATCAAATTGTTACAAAAATGTATTGCTCGGAGCACAGATATTGAAGCTTTCTTTAACTGGCCTTCTGGCACTCCCCTGAGTTAGCCAATTTTCTTAAATTTTGAATCACCAATGTTTGCTTACGTCAGCAAGTTCTTTTGGGTACTTTCGAACAGATTAGAAATATATTTCCAAAAGAGAAGAAATAGGATAACATTTTTATCCAAATAAATTCCCTGCTTTCAGTGCACTTTTTCGATCAAATTATCCATTTGTAAAAAAATATAAATACATAAGTAAAATATTTTTGAAAATAAAATATAAATAGGTATGTAGCTTTAAAATTAACCCATTACGCAAAAATATATTTTTCCACTTAAATCCACTCAATTCTAAAAGATGTAATTTAAACCTAACAAACTAAACCATTTCGATTGGAAGTTCCATTGAATTACGACTCCCATTTGTTAGGTTGGGTTCGGTTCTGTTCGGTTAGAGTTCGAAATGGTTTATTTTAATTTAGTTTTAATATTAACTCGACCTAATACGAATCCATCTAATTTAAAACTCACCCAACCCAACTATAAATTTTCCATTAGGATTTATTACACAGAAAACGAAATTCTTGTTTTAAATAAATATTTCATCATTGTGAGAAATATATTTTCTTGAAATCCATTTATTTAAGGAAGAAAGTCTTATATCTATTTGGAGAAAAAAAAGAGTCGGTTCAAATATACAGGTTATTTAAAGTTATCGGGGCACTATTGCTAACTTCGTTATTTTTGGAACTAAAGAGTCGGTTAAATCAGCAAAGATGCAGTGATTTTTCCGCTGATTGCAATGGTCCACACAAAAAAAAACAATTGCACGTCACATTTCAGAGCCAATTTAGATAATTAGATTTCTTTAAATGGAACAGCCTGTATATTTATGTAGCAGTCGGTAGAAAATGCACAAAATCTTCTTAACTACAGTGAGATCGAAAAAAAGATTAGTCAAAGTAAGCCATGAACAAAAATCGGCGTGTCTTTACTTAAACCTCTATTTATTTCTTAATGTCAAATTGACGTTTGTCCAAAATGTTGTCCAAACAAATCAAAGCTTTTCTTTTAGAATTTTATTTTTGAAATGGAAATGAAACAGGAAACGGTAAATGGCAATATTCTTACGTTGCCTGTTATGAACAATTTCAGGAACACTTTCCTATTGAAAATTTTTGACAATTGTCAATTTGACATTAAAAAATAAATAGTGGTTTAAGTAAAGACATGCCGATTTTTGTTCATGGTTTACTTTGACTAATTTTTTTCTCTCGACCTCGCTTACATTATTTACTGATTTTAAGAAGATTCTCTGCATATTTCAGAAAACTAACTAGTGCATTACACGTAGCTTTTAATTCTGAACAACTTTTGTCTTGAAGATGTTGATCTAAAATAATCACGGGAGATAATATTTGCAATAATCCAATTTTACATGTAAAATCCCTATGTCCCAAATTTAAAGCAACACAGTATTTTTAAAATAAATTTTATACTTTATACTTATATTTATACTTTATATTATACTTTATTTTCTTAATATCAGCATTAAGTTTCTGAATCAAAAATTGCCAACAACATAATAAATGAACGCAAGTTTTATGTAACACGTCATTAAAAACAAAGCTCGTGATACCAGATACGGTTTTACTAAACTTATTAAAATATTCGTACTGATATTTTCAAATGAGTAACTGAAAATCTATAAATTCTATTCGCATGAAACTTTCACTGAATACATAATCACACCGATGTATAAAAAGTAAGATTATTTATTAAATGCATTAATCATCAATTAAAACTCAATTTCATTTTATATAAGAAATAATTAAAACGAAAGTGAAAATGTCGTTTAGATTTAGAAATCTGTCGGCGACAATAAAATTGTGAAATTGCAACGATGGAATTTTCTAGTCTACATGCCGCCATCCAATTACACGGTTACTTATGAAATTTCAATAGCAAAACAATTGACGTTTTCACGGTCGGAAAACATTTGAAAAACTTACGTTGTTTATTTGTTTATCTTTCCGTTTCTTTGACCGAGTACAACAACAACAGAAAAGGCACTTCATCGCGACTGCCGCCGTGTGCTAAACTACAAGCACCGTAGACGAAACAATACTGAATTGCAATTATTATGAACCAGAAACTCAATGCGATAACTTAATAATAATCACACTGTAAGCACGAATTATCTCGGATCACAAATTAGTAACATAAATAAATCTGACATACCAACTCATCATAAACAGAGGTGGCCGTGACAGAAATAGATGCCTAAACAAACGCACAAAGTCCACCGGAGTATTAATAATCGAATGTGTGAAAGAGCGTATTTTCAATTACTCACTACTGGCAACCCATGCTCTTAGAAAGCCTACCGACGACTGTACTGAAAGTATCCCAACTGAAATCCGACGTTCCGGGGATTCTGATGCCCCGGATACGCTACACTCGCAAGTTCTTCGCAGGTGGTTATTATAAAAATATTTTGTTCCAGCTTGTACGTGACCAGGTATTTTTTTTGTTGTCTAATGACCCAAGACTCCATGGTACCTGTTGTGGGATGAATCTCTTGGGGTAATTTCAACAGGTAAATTTTTTGGGACATTAAGGGATTTAAAAAGCCATTATTTTTCACCCACATAAATTATCTTATTTTTAATATTTTTTCTATTATTTATTATTATTTTAAACACACATTTCAATTAATTGAATGTAATTTTGTTTATTGTTTAAGTGAAATTTATTTAAAAAATACCGTATGGTAATTACTTAAAAATAATTTAATAATTACTATAATAATAATTTTCTTAAAGGTAGTCATTTTTTTGCACATTAAGGGGTTTAAAAAGCCATTATTTCTTCAGTCACATAAATTATTTTAATATTATTTTTAATATTTTTTCTATTATTTATTATTATTTTAAACACACATTTCAATTAATCAATTGAATGAAATTTTATATATTGTTTAAGTGATAGTTACTTAAAAACTATTTAATAATTACTATATATAATAATAATTTTCTTAAATATAGTTATTTTTTGGCACATTAAGGGGTTTAAAAATCCATTATTTCTTCAGCCACATAAATTACCTTAATATTATTTTTTCTATTATTTATTATTATTTTAAACACATTTCAATTAATTAATTGAATGCAATTTTGTTTATTGTTTAAGTGATAATTACATACTTAAAAACTATTTAATAATTACTATAATAATAATTTTCTTAAAGATAGTTATATTAAAACAACAAAAAATTAATAAATAAACCAAAACAAAAATTTATTGCTCGGAGCACAGATATTGAAGTTTTCTTTACCTGGCCTTCTGGTACTCCCCTGAATTAGCCAATTTTCTTAACAGAATTACAAATCGAAAAGAATAATAATGAATTTAGAAATGAGAGAAAATGCCTTCAAAGATTGTTAAATTACAAACTGATCCATATTAGCAAATACATTACTGAAACTTGACAAACAAATGAAGGCGAGGCGAGATCATTACTTCGGCCATTTCCATGAAAATTTCGATTTTTCTTCGCGATACCAAAACAAAAGAAACAAAGAATGCTTTTTATGGTCGAATCGAAGAAGAATAAGGAACAAGTGAACAATTACGGAAAGGGCAATTCTTCTACTGTTGAAAGGGAGAAAAATATTGCACTAAAAACTAATCACTACGAAAAGATGTATAAAAAATGGAGATATTCCATGAGAAAAGAAACCATGATAGTTATTTAAACATCTAGAGGAGGATTTGTTTAATAAAAAGAGGAGGAAGAATAATCGAAAAAAAGAAAAATTATTCATCAATTTGTTAATCATACAACGAGTCGTTTAATACACTTGAAATTTAACAAATTTTCAACATTAGATTAACTATACGTAGAACAACCTACAATTTCCACAAAATTTATTTTTAATATTAATTCTTAGAATCAAAGCGCGAAGCCACAAAAAAAACAGTTTATTTATAAATTAATTTCAACGTTAAAAACATAAGGAATAAAGAATACACAAAGATCATAACAGAAAGAAAACTGGATAGGAAATAGGAACAACAGTCGAGAAAATGAAGAAAACAGGGAAAATACATCACCTAAAATTAAGTCACAAAATCACAGATAACAAAAGCCTCCAAATAAGGATTTTGTTATCTGTGCCTTCTGCCTTTTACCAAATCAACTCAAACAGCCCTCACAAAGCAAAACATCCTGTGTAGACACACGGAACGCTGGATATCCTTGATAGACTGCAGACAGGCCTCTATTCAGAAACCTTACCCGAAGCGAACAAAATTCTGCTTAGGGCAGAGCAGGCCGCTCCTAAGGAAACTGGTACACTTTGGACAGGACACAGTGGATTGAATAGGCGTTGGCGTTGGGTGTCGTAAACGACCCCATCTGCCTTGCTCGCATCGATAAGAAGATCCATACTGGGGGATTTCTCGCCTAGTTGGTCAGGCCAAGCGACACCTCGTCCCGTAAGGTTCTCAAGTTGATCGATACAGTCGGTTGGCTTGAGGACTAATGAGAGCAGAGGACGCTCTGGAAGGATGGTACAATGGGCCCATCTTAAAGGCCTAAGTGCTAGTGTGGCCTTCTGACCACACACCATCCAAATCTTGAAATCCAGAATCCAGCCTCCAAATAAAATCTAAATACACACCTAAAGCGCTCTTACGTTTGTTATCGCCAAACTCAACGAAACCTCGACGAAAAACACAAAAACTCAAAAATAACTATTATTTTTCTTCGCAATAACGCAAAATAAGCTAAGAAGAGACAAGAAAACTAAACGAATGTAAACAAAGGATACGAATTTTATAATGAAATAAACAGCAAAAAAAATAGTAAGAAATACAAAATGAAGTGTGAAAAAAAATAAAAATGTGTGACAATAAATTATTTATCCAAAAGCTGTATCCAACTCAACCCAGTACAAAGACCTACAAATAAAATCTAAATGAGATACACTCAACGAAACCTCGACGAAAAACAAAAAAAAACCATTAAGATTTGTTTCTCAATTGCATGCAATTATTTATAACGTAAATATTGGGGAATAGAATCACAATATGCGACTATGGAAGGAACGACACAGAATATTACAAAAGGGATTGGTCTTCTATTGAATAGAAAAAATAACGTAAAATGAAAAATAAACTAAGAAGAGACAAGAAAAAACTAAACGAATGTAAACAAAAGTTACGATTTTAAAATGAAATAAACAGCAAAAAAAAAAAAAATAAAAAGTATAGTAAGAAATAGAAAATGCAGTGTGAAAAAAAATTATGACAATAAATTATTTATCCAAAAGCTGTATCCAACTCAACCCAGTACAAAGACATATTATTTCTTTCAGTTCTCTGAATTACTCATCTTAATTCAAGAATAATAAAGTTTTCGAAAATGAAGTTAATAAAATTAAAGAAAGTTGTGTTTAGAATCAGTAAGTTTCAGTTGCTTATTGTTAATTTAAAAAAATATAGATGTTCGAAAACTTTAAATTGGATTTAAGCTTTTCTGTAAATTAATTTTACACAAAAATATCTATCAAAGCAGAAAATGTCAAAACTACGAAAAATGATAAGATTAAGTCCACTAATTAACTTTGAAACTTTATTTTAAAAAAACGTCCTTAAATTGTTATATTTTGATTAAATAAATTTATTGATGCAAAATCTAGAAAAGTTTATATAAAAAATTTTAGAAATATCAAGACTAATTTGTTGAAATTCTCATTAATTAATTATTCATTTTTAATCAAAATGAGAGAAGCAAAATAATACCCAGTGAATCTTCTTTGTTTAAAAAAAATCATTAAAGCGTGAATTGAAACGTAAATGTAAAAAAAAATACCTTACAAATCGAATTGTAATATTCAATTTGCAAGATATATACATATAGTATATTTCGTGCCAGAATACATAAATTGACTAAATATAAAAGTTACATGCGATAATATGCGCAAGGAAATTATTATCAAAAATGCAATAAATCAAAATTACTAAAATTGCTCGAAAGATATATGGAAATACCGTTCATTTAATAAATATTTATGGAGTTTCTTATTCTGTACTATTACATCATAAAATTTATATTATTGGGTCGGTTTATTTGAATTCTATTCCATTATGAACGTAAACTTCCTTTCTATGTTAAAATATATTTTTGCGAGCACTGGGCGTGTTGTTTGCTTTGAACTCCACACAACATAATTAATATAACTAGACGTACTCTGTTTAATGCATGTCAACTTTTTATGTTTTCATTTGAAATTTTCTAGAGATTATCTTACATTTGAAATTTAACTTATGAAACAGTTGATGATTTGGCTAATGGGGGATGTAGCTCTACATGCCTAGCAAGTTCATGGCTTATTTAGTTGCCTTCCCTCCTTCCTATCCTCCACCTTTCTTCTTCAGTAAGTGATCTCTTAATATATTACTCTTCCACGTTGTTTGCCGTACGAACTACCAATTGCGGCAGTTTACTGCCCACCTAGACACAATATAAACAAAATAAACCTTCAACGATTTCTTCAAGGCTCTGGGATCAAAATTTAATGCAGGCGGAGAGTTTAATAGTAAATATATCATATTTGGTTCACGCCTTACAACAACTAAAGGTAACTAGCTAACCTATTGGCCGACAGACCCTAACAAGATCCCTGACCCCTTAGATCTCTTCATCACTAATGGTATCTCCTCTAACTACATAGAAGTTGTCCAAAGTTACGACTTATCTTCTGACCACTCCCCTATATAAAACACCTATTCTTAGATTACACGATAGAAAAACAAATTGGGATGAATACCGCAAGGAAATTGAGGAAACTGACAACCTGGATCTTAGACTTAAAATTGCAAATGAAATAGACGAGGCAACAATTCCAGTCCAGATTAAAGCAGAAAAAAAGGGCCAGAGCTAAGTGGCCATACTGAACCCATGCTCTAGCTGATAAAACTACATTCGATAGGCTATGTAACAAACTAAAAACAAAATTAAAAGAAGAGCGTGAAAGAACCTTCTCGTATTATATCATCAATCTCAACCGTTACGACAACTCAATATGGAAACCCATCAAAAAATCTAAGAAACCCAAAACGCAAGTAATGAAACCGGACCCAGCCCACATTGGGCAATGAGCAGTGAAGGAAAAAAAAATGTTTCCGATAACTTTTCCATAAAACCACAGGGCAGTGTCATTGAAAAATTTGGCCAGCAGACCTGAAAGATTGTTGAAGAGGGCTTGTCGTTGGAGAAGACCTCATCATGCCAACAGAGAGCACCATTGCTCTCTGGCCATCACATTAGCCTATAGAATGTTCTTATATTCTGATTGCTAATTAATTTACTAAATAAGAAAAAAAGACGTTGTTTTAGCCTTTTAGTCTTTTCTTTTCTTCTATGCTCTCTCCAATATCATTTTCGGCATTCTAGTGTTATCCATCGTTGTTACATGGGCCATTGCTGTCTTTGTTCTTTTATATTGTTAATATGTTATGTATACTATGTACTGTCAACAGATGGGTAAATAAATATTATTCATATTTTTCAATTTTAGTAAAAAATGTAAAAAATAATTAAATAAAAAATTAAATGAGAAAACGTTTTCGTATTTTGAAAACTTTTTCAAACAAAATTATTTGAGGAATTCAAAACCTAAAAAAACTGCTTCTCGAACAAATTTATGCAAAAAGCTTGCAGAAATAAATCAATGCAAGAGTTGTATCCGAATTACTCCGATTTTCAAGTCTCGTTTTTGTTCCAGATTTTGATGTTTTCTTTGACATTCTAACAAAAAAAAAAAACAGTTTACGTAACAAATTCTGCAAAAGATGTTGGTTTTAAGAAAGACAAAAATAAATACAAAACTAAACTTAAACTAAACTCACGTCCAACCTAATTTAACAAAAGCAAACCCATTAAAAATGAAAATGGTCAAATCGAAGATTAATCTCTTTTAATATTAATAACAAAATTTCAAAAAGCTAGCCTTCTTTTAATCGTATTATCAAAGAAACAAACTTAATTCAGAGCTTTTTTAAATTTTGATTTTGTTGAAATAAACCGTATAAAAGACTTGATTAGAGAAAACACAACGATAGGCACGAAAAAGTTCACTGAAAATACTGAAGTATTAAAATTAATGACGGGAAGAACAAAGATTTAGATGAAGAAGCAAGAAAAATGATAATATTAAATAATAATTAATGAGGACGTGTAATACAATCAGTACTGGAGAGGATATGCAGGATGATTTAGAAATAATTATCAATATCTTAACAGATTATAGCTAAATCAGGGCCGTCCTAAGATATTTGGTGCCCGTGGGCTCCTCTTCATAAGAAAATATACGGAAGGGACAGCGGTTTGATAAGTGAAGTTTTACAAAAGTTTCAGAACTAGAACTAGAAAAAGTTAATATAATTACTAATAAATAAGATGACCAATTATTTTTTTACGAAAAAAGGAGTACGAATGAATGGAAAAAGGTTGTATGGGTTGGGTTCGCTGCGTAAATTGAAATTATTGAAATTCAAAAAGTCAGTTTTTAAAATTTATAGTTGAATTGGCATGGGTTAGATTCGCCTATAATTATTGTTTTTAAAAGGGTTAGGTTCGCTCCGTAATTGAATTATAAAATTTATAATTTATGGTTGGATTGGTATTGGTTAGGTTCGCTCCGTAATTCAAATTATCAAATTATTGATATTCAAAAGGTCAGTTTTTCAGTTTTTAAAAATTTATAATTTATGGTTCGGTTCGCGCATCAATTTAAATTCAAAAGGAGTAAAAAGAA
>JAFFZR010021283.1:0-14436 GCA_018397195.1 Lethrus apterus | reverse complement strand
AGTTTTACGGAGAAGGATAGTGGAAGTCTGTCAGGAAATAACCTCCATTTTTTTACTGAATGCAACGATGGACGTTTCTAGACGGCGTCGACAGTGTCTGGAACAGCACGGAGGCAATTTTGAGCGCCTACAATAGATTTTTATTGCTCTAATTCTGGTTACTAGATTTTGAATTTTTTAATTTTTTTCAATTAAAATAATTTTGTTGCTTTATCTTTTTACTTAAGGGTATTCAGAAAAAAATTCTCCATAAGAATGCATAAAAAAATATATACAGTGCCATTTGAAAAAAGAAAGTTGACTGTCATCTGTCAAAAACTGGACGCAAGAAAAAATATTACTTTGGTCCATGTCAAAGTATTTGTAAAGCGATTTCATTTGATGTATAATTTGTTCAAATCGGATAAAAACTAAGCAAGATACAGCGCCAAAGGTTTTTCGTCAGTCACCCTGTATAATTGATCATAACTTCAGCATAACATACATAGATTTTCGAAGTAAATACCCTATTCTCTTTGTAAAAATGCACTCTCCGTAAAAAATAAGAAAATGGATTTATATTTTCCTCCACGATATAGTGAATTATCGATTTTGATTTGGGCCAAAAAAATTTTTTCATTTTTTTTCATTAAACTGAAACTACTGAAGCGACTGAAAAACAATATTAATAACATTTATTGGTGATTCGATTATCTTTAATTTGATGTGCCGAACGGCGAGATTGGTCATTCCTAACTACAGATAGTTATACTTCAAACTACCTCTGAAAAAAACCAAATAAAAAATATCACAAAAACGTATCCACAAAACAAAATTTTATGCAATTTTCTAGTTTAGCGGGCCAAAGTATATAAGAAAAATATAGTGGCACGTAGTGCACACAATTGCTATAACCTAGGGAATAATTATCCTCGAAAATACATTTATTGAACCAGCTTTAAGAAATAACATTGCACAGGAAGTTTTCATTGTATGCCATATTTTTCAGACAAAGAACACTATACTGCCTGTAATTATTAATGCAAAAAGGTGATTTCTTTACTGTGAATAGCATTTTTAATAATAATTTATTATAAATAATGAATTTAATTATACAGCTCTTTAATACAAAATCCATAATTTTGTGGGAGAACGTTTCTAATTAAACGGTAAATAAAAGAGTACAAAAACAAAGTAATCTATGCAAAGTACATTGAAAAATATAAACAAATGGATGTTTGGAAAAAATATTAAAAATGTAGAACGGACGAAAAAATAAAACGAGTATAGAGGAAATGAATGATGAAAATATAGGAAGTTTGCTATTTGAGAGGTTAAAAAGGAGGAAGAAGTAATTATAAATTATAATTGAAGACGAAAAAAGAAAGATAACGCACAACAGGCGTATATAGAAAATTGTACTACACAAATGCGTCTGAAAAAGTCATATTAAAGCCGGCCATTCATTATCGGATCGGTCCGACGGATTGGTCCGTCCGCCGACCGATCCGCTAACGAATGGTAATGACTGACAAGGCGCACCTCGTTTTGTGTATGGAGTCGTGTGTCGGGTCTCGGTTGGGAGTCGGGTCTGGGTTCGTATAGTGAATGGCCGGCTTAACACTAAACATCATAAAATTGTTTTTCAATTGCCATCAATAATGCGTAATTTCGTAATGCACATGTTTATAACGCTGAACAAATATTTACTTTAAAATTTACATGCTTACAAAATAATTTAAAATCACGAGAATTTTCATTTATTCTCCATACACTGCAAACTATTACGTCGAAATTAACAGTCGTGTCTCCAATCTGTCTAAGCATAACTTCTTTAAATTCTTACGCACGCACATACGCTGCATATTCAAGGATAAGATTATTTGCATTTCATTTAAGTGTAAGTGCGTCTAACATTATTTAATGGTGTTTATCTACAAATGCTCACATGAATAANCCATTTTTTTACTGAATGCAACGATGGACGTTTCTAGACGGTGTCGACAGTGTCTGGAACAGCACGGAGGCAATTTTGAGCACCTACAATAGATTTTTATTGCTCTAATTCTGGTTACTAGATTTTGAATTTTTTAATTTTTTTCAATTAAAATAATTTTGTTGCTTTATCTTTTTACTTAAGGGTATTCAGAAAAAAATTCTCCATAAGAATGCATAAAAAAATATATACAGTGCCATTTGAAAAAAGAAAGTTGACTGTCATCTGTCAAAAACTGGACGCAAGAAAATATATTACTTTGGTCCATGTCAAAGTATTTGTAAAGCGATTTCATTTAATATATAATTTGTTCAAATCGGATAAAAACTAAGCAAGATACAGCGCCAAAGGTTTTTCGTCAGTCAACCTGTATTTATGGAAAAAAAAAACATTTCACATAGGTAATTGAAATTCACGTACGTAATTAAAATTTTTCTATCTCATTTCGTTTCCGCTCTAGAACCGGAAATTGAAATTTCATGATTTTTGTTAATAACAATCACTTCGCCGCTGCAGTCCTTAAGGGATAAGAAATCATAAATTTGCACATAACTCGTCTAAAATACGATAAGGTTATACATAGTTTTATATTTTTGGAAAGACGTCAGGAAGACGGTTTTAATGGTGTCACATCCAATCATGGTTAGCATTGAAGAAAAACAAAAGAAGGACGGTGGCGGCGAAATGGCAATCACAATTAGATCTCTGGGTTAAGTGTCAAGTACCTCCGTTAAAATGCTGATGAACAAATGTTTTGCGTTTTTCGCTATCTTGTTATATAATCTGTTTTTTTTTTCTTTCTTGAGCGTGCAACCAATTAAAACGCAAGTTGTGCAATAAAATATATTTATTACGACACACAATATTAAGAAAATATAAAAATGTGTTTCGTGATCTTCGTCGGGTAATAAATATATTTGACGTTTGTTATTTATTCACTATGGAAACATTCTTTAAAAATCATAGTTTACTATATATCATAGAAAACATTCTTTAAAAATCATAGTTTACTATATATCATAGTAAACTATGATTTTTAAAGAATGTTTCCATAGTGAATAAATAACAAACGTCGATTATATTTATTACCCGACGAAGATCACGAAACACATTTTTATATTTTCTTAATATTGTGTGTCGTAATAAATATATTTTATTGCACAACTTGCGTTTTAATTGGTTGCACGCTCAAGAAAAAAAAACAGATAAGTATTCTATCAACCAAGAATTTGACACTAATTGTTATATAATAGAATTATGATCATTTAAGAAAATGGTGAAATTTCAATTTATGGTTGTAGAGCGGAAACGAGAGGAGGTAGAAAATTTTTAATTATCTAGGTAAATTGCTTGTGAAAAATTGGCATTGCGTAAACGGTTTTCTCCTAACTTGTAAACTAATGGTAGCTTATATAGAATCAAATCAAATCATTCTTTATCTTCTATAGATTATCTATAGTCGCGTTACAAGCAACAAAGCTCAAGGGAAGTTGATCTGACGAATTTAGAACATTTATAAATTGCATGTTTATTTAGCAGCTCCCAACTCCGGTGAGTACGCCCTTGTATACTTTCAGCAATAGTACAATTACCTTAACTACAAATAATACGGAAAACGCTTCGCTCCCGTTGGCCGCCTGCCTTTATTCTAGTCACAACTTTCGGTCAAAAAACTGTAATCATTTTTTTCCAATTTTTCCCAAATATTGCCACAGTTTAACCTATTTTGTATCTCTTAAGCTAAACGAGATACCAATGGTGGTAAGCCTCGAAAAACTGGCGCCCAGATATTTTAAATGCCTTTCACGTTTCTCTAATCTTCATTCCTTAATAGACTATTTAATAATATATTATTTTTTGGTTTCTTCCAGGTAGTTTTTGAGTTTCTCTTCTGTCTTGCTTAATTATGAACAATATGAAGATTTCTTCTACATGTAAGTCCTTGTAATTTCAAAGACGAAGACTTTCCATCTTTCAGTATTTCGTTCCATACATATTAGGCATTTGTTTAATATGTCAAATATACGTTTAAAGGTACCTGTCGCAGCATTTTGACTAGCTATTAATATCCCTATAGATTTAGGAACTTAGATTTTGTAGACATTGTTTTACTTTTTTTACCACATTGTCCTTTCCATTAATGATTATGTTTTATCACAGCATCCTTTGATTTTTTTCTTAAATCAGTTAATTCCCATAAATGAAAATTCTACTTTTTCTCTACAAACAGTTCATTTAATTTTAGGCATTGTTGTGCGTTTGTAATGTTGTTTTCTCGCCAACAATTTAAACCTATAGCTGGTTCAAAGTTTTTACAATTTTTAACTACACATTGAATTTATTATTGACACAGTGCTTCCCTCATATGAAGTTACATAATATACAAAATATGCATATTTTTTTTTTTACTAATATTATTATTGCCATGACAACAGTTCTTTCAAATCAACTTACCTAAGTTACTGTCTCTTTATTTATTGTCTATGTTTCTTGAACACACTTTTTACAGTTTGCTTTTTATTGTGCTAATATTCTTACTTTTATTTTGTGTTTCTTCTTGATTTTCTTAATTTTCATTTTCTATTTTGTTTTCTTTTTACCTTCCTTGTTTTATATTTTATTTTACTATTTACTGTTTCTATTGTTATTTTCGCAATACTTGTTTTTTTAGTGTTGCCTTACTGTTATAATTACGCTGATGATTTTTATTTTTAGGTAAACTTTATTGCCATAATTGTGGAAAGCAATATAAACATAAATCGTCACTAATAACACATAGAAAATACGAATGCGGAAAAGTTCCTTCATTTCACTGTCAAATTTGCTCCTATTCAACGTTTAGAAAAGGAAATTGGCAAAGACATATGTTCACTCAACACAACAAAGATTTTAAAAGTTAATTCAAACTGAGGTTTTATTTCACTTTCTCGTTTTGTATTTGAAAATTGTATTTACTTATTATCATTGTGTATACTAACTGAAATATATATTACAATATTGAGGATTTTGAAGATTTATTACTTATAACGCTACCATATTACTAAACTATTATATTTGTAATTTAAAATTTAAATTAATTTAAAAATTTTATTTTAGGTTTTGATATAATAACCCACAACAATCAGAGCTTTTCATGTTCAAAGTGCGGAAAAGTTTATAAATATAAACGCTCAGTTGCTCGTCATTTGAAGTACGAATGCGAAAAAAAGAAACAAGTAAAATGTCCTTATTGTGATCACTCCACAAAGTACAGGTTCAGTTTACAGGCACACATCGCAAGGTATCATACAGATAGGGTGGAAGTAACAAACTGAACAAATGTTGTAAGTTTGAAATTTCGAAAACATGTACCTACATATATAGTCAATTTAATAAAATGTGTTTTAATTGCACAATTCTATTATTTTCAAAGCTTTAAGTTGAACACATTATAATAAAATGAAATATATAATTACCTAATAAAACTCTTTATGAAATTATACCATGTGTTTTATTAGTCAATATTAAGCTTGAAGCGCTAACTGTTAATTCTATTTATTATGAAATGAAATGTTACATCTATTTTTTTTTTTTTTTTAATTAAATTTAATATTTTTAAAATAATTTTTTTTTTATTTTAGGTTTGGAAAACGTAACTGAAAAAGAAACATCAAAGCAATTTATATGTGATAAATGCAATCGAAGTTATATGTACAAAACTTCGCTTTCAAGACACTGTAAATATGAATGCGGAATTTCCGGACAATACCGTTGTGGTTATTGTTACAAGCGTTGTAATTTAAAAAGTAATTTGTTGAAACACATTCGTATAAAACATCCCGACCAACCTGCAATTATACTTGATGAAGAATCTATTAAAAAGTCTTAATTTCGTTGCTTTTTACTTTGCGGAATATTCTAATCTATAACATCGGTTAGAGTTTTTGGCGTGCAAATTCATACTGTTCTAGCTTTAAAACCAAGAAGCTTTCTTTATACAAAAAAAAAATACTGCTAATCACTTGTAATTTTAGAATTTCAAGCTAAGGAGTTCGTATGTAGACAATGTAACAAAAAGTACTTGTCAAAAGTAGGAGTTAATAGACATCTGAAGTATTATTGTGGGAAGGAACCTACGTTTAAATGTCCAGATTGCGGCTACAGAGCTTATCAGAAAATTAATCTTTCGATGCATGTCCAAAACATCCACGGAAAAGACACAGAATAAAACTTGTTTGTAAAGACTAGTTAATAATAAATTGCTTCTTTTGTTGTATATCTTATTTTATGAGATCCATATCCGATTTACACTGAAACTTATTAGTTAGATTTTTCTATTAATTAATTTTTATTTTTTTTTTTTAGTTTTGAAGAAATTGGCGTGTCCTATTTGCAATAAACTATATAAAAATGAAAGGACTTTGCAATCACACCTTTGTAAAAAAATGGAATATTTTTGTGCAGAGTGCAACTATAATACGAAGAGAAAATATAATTTAAAGTTACATATTTTATCTAAACATAAAAAGTAAATAAAATACAATTGTTAAGTACTTTTATGAAATATAAATATTTTGATAAAAACTACTTGGCTGTTTTCTTAGAACCATTAAAATTTCATACTTATTTATTATTACTAATTATTTCATATTCTATTTATGTTTAAGACAAGATAAGTTTGTAAAGACTAGTTCATGATTTATATATTGTATCTTAATTGATAGGTCTGTCCATATCAGACCAATTAGACTCTTACGTCGATACACAATTTACACTGAAAACTTCATTACATATTCATTTTTTTTTTTTTATTTTTTAGTGTTGAGGAAGTTTGCCTGTTCTATATGCAAGAAATTATATAAAAATGAGAAAACTTTACAAGCACATCTTAGACTCGATTGTGGACAAATGGAATATTTTTGTGAAGAGTGCGCCTATAAAACGAAGAGAAAATATAACTTAAAGAAACACATTTTATCAGTACATAATAAATAAATAGAGGGCAGTTATTAAACAGTGAATTAATTTCTATTTTTACAATTTTAAATATTTTGGCAAAAATAACACTGTTTGATTAGAAACATTAAAAGATTAATACTTAAATACTTGATTTTGTATTTCTTCTCCACTTTACAGGCCTAAGTTCATATCTTTTTCTTTTTCGGATGATTTTTATAATGGAATTTGAAAAACAACACATTCATTTGGTATGACTTCAGTGAATAATCAGATACAGAGTTTAAAAAAAAACAAACAAAATTTGGTATTCTATTAAAACGAGCTCGATCTAAATGATGTATTTCTCAATTCTAACTTTAACTGTTTGTAATCACACAAAACAAGATGTAATTAATATTTATTTTTCTTTTTTAGGGAAAAGATTTTTCTGTAGTAAATGTCCTAGAGGGTACAGATATAAATGTGGTTTGCGAAGACACGTAAATCTAGAATGTGGTAAAGCTCCACAGTTTGAGTGTACGATCTGCAGAAGGAAGTTCCATCAAAAATCTACTTTAAAAACCCATTTGGCTTTAAAACATTCTTACATTAATGTGAATTATTTGTAATGTGTAATTTAATTAGTTTTAAGGTATAATTAATAATAGATATAATTTTAATAAAATTTACAAATTACTGATTCGCAAATTACTTAAAATACTGGATTAAAAAAATACTTAATACAAAGCAGGAACATTATACACAATTTTTAATATTTGATATTATTTATTTATGGAACTTTTATTTTCTACCTATGACGCTTTTCGATGATATAAAATTCCAGGAAATAACAATTGGAATTGGAATTAATTAGTTTTAAGGTATGAATTAATAATAGATATAATTTGAAAATAATTTACATCATAAAACTGATATAATTAATAAATTACTATCGTGGTTCGCAAATAATTTAAAATATTGGATTAGAAAAATACTCTGTTTGTTTAAAATCAATGTTAATTATTCTTTTCTTCTTCCTTTTAGACAAACAGTATATTTGCAATGCTTGTCAAAGACGATACAGACGCAAAGGTGATTTGAAAAGGCATTTGACACTGGAATGCGGAAAAGAACCACAATTTGAATGTTCAATATGCAAAAGGACATTTCATAGAAAGTATTGTTTAGATAGACATGCTCTCATACATAATATTATATTGTAGTCAAACATTAACGTCCATTACTTAAAGAATATCTAAAGAATGAATAATCAATAAAGAATATTATATCATATAAATTGTTTTTTGTTGAAATAAATTCTTTGTAATTAAAAAATTTAAATAAATCGATTTTTTTACGATGACTAATTTTATAGCCAAGAGAATCCCCAATCCCCAGAATCTTCATAATCCGTGAAGTTTATGTATAATTTTTATAAAAAAAAATCGTTCGTTTTTCATTATCCGTTATTTCTTCCCTGTCTCTTCTCTCCATTTTATTTTTCTCAGCGTTTCCAATCCTTCACCTGTCTCACTCTCCACCTCCACCTCCTTCCTCTAATTTAGTCCTCTTCCTGATTCAGTTCCTTACAATCCGATCACCAATGTCAATCATCCCTCCCATCCCCACAAAATCTGCACCCATCCAATACTTGTTTGCCCTTTCTTCACTCCCGCATCTGAATGGTTCTTTTTTCGGCCCGTTCTTCCGTTCAGATACTCCGGTACCCTATTTTTGCTTCCTTATATGCTCAAATCTCCCGTGGCCGTCCACCTCCTTCCGCCTTTTCACCACCTTGCGCACCTGCCTCCGACCCCTGCCTGTTTCCATTTCCACTTCTAGCGCCGTATTTCTATCTCGTCTGTCTCTTTCCCAACTTGATATTTCCCTGTACTCGGCTCTCTTTTAGGTATTTCCTGTAACATTTGTCTGGACCAGTTCTCCCTACTTCTCTCTCTTACCTCTACCTCATACATCGCCGCTCTCCTGCTTTTCTCTACTGCCATCTTCGACAAAGCAGAAGCCCTGTCTCGCTGAGGACTATACATTCCTGTGTCGATTTCTCTAATCTTAAGGCTCGGTTCGTCCACATCTGTAGATGTCTCTGCAAGTGCTTTGTTCCTTCATCCCCCATACTGATGCCGTTGACTCAGCACCTCCATACTCTTGACTGTTCCTTCCAATTACCCTCTCTTCTTTCCCACAGAGTTCTTCTTCTACTTTTTGGCCTTATTTGTCACATATTTTATTTGCTATAATTTTTATGTGAATGAACTAATTCCAAGCTCTCTTAAATGAACGTCAAAATAAACTAGTTCTTTACAACTGCAAACATTTAGTGACGAATATTATTTATTTTTTATTTAAATCGTATGCGATATTATTTGATACACTCAAATCAAAAACATGTAAGATTTTTTGACTTATTTTGTAGTTTTTGAATCATTAATTTGCACCATTTTCAGACAACAGAAGATATTCCTGTTCGAATTGTTCAAAACAGTACAAATATCGACAAGGATTGTGGAGACATAGACATTTCGAATGCAAGGCCGGTCAGAAATTCACATGTAACTTTTGCAACTGTCAATTCAATACCGAGCAACAATATACAAAACATCAACGTTTCCATTCACATGAACCGAAGACAACCACCAACGAATGAAAATGTGGAATGGGTTATTTTTTTACAAAATAGTTATATGTTATCATTGTTTAATATATTTTTGATAAAAAATATTTTGTTACACGTTTTTTAGGCATATTAATCCTAATACAATTTACTTAGTTTCATTTTATGCATTCTTTTCTTTTAGAAGAAAATACAATAAATTACTTCATTTTTATTTTCCAGCTAGAGTTTAATCTAAAAATCAGTGTTTATGCATTATGTGCATGCAACATTTTATTTCATTCATCGTGATATAATTCTATTTCAGGACCAAGTGAATTTTCTGATGGGAAATCACTCGACGGAAAAATGGTTTGCCCAACCTGTTCGAAAACTTACAAGAATCAGAATTCTTTAAACGCTCATATGGGTCAAGACTGCGGAAAAAACAAGATATTTTCGTGCACCATTTGCGAATTCAAGTTCAAAAGAAACTACTGCCTGAAAATGCACATGCAAGTCAAACACGGTGTGAAATTAAAATTAATAAAAGCTCGAAAATATTATAAACTTTTTTCTTAAAATATGTTTATTTGAATGTAGTTTTTTATTTTTTGTTTTTTTTTCTGTATGTAGAATCCTTTATAAATACATTTTTGTATTAATCGGCTAAATATATTTATTCTTGAATCTACAAAGGTAATAACTGAATGTAAATTTTAGGATCAAGTGGAGTTTTGCAAAAGAACGATAGCTTGGAAAAAATAACTTGTCCAATATGCTTTAAAACTTACAAAAATAAGAATTCTTTGCAAGCTCATATGGGTCAAGACTGTGGAAACAGGGAGCTATTTACCTGCTCTTTATGTAAATATCAATGCAAAAGGAATTACTATCTCAAAGTGCATATGAAACTTAAGCATGGCGTTAACATGAAATTGAAACAAGTTCGTAAATGGTAACATATTTTCAATTAAATAAATCGTTTATTAAATCAATACAGAATGATTCACAGATATTTTAACAAACTTCATGAAGTTTTAGAATAAAAACATCTATATCCGAGAAAAAGATTTATATCCAGTAACTTCCGTACTGAGCATATTAAGCTGGCGCCCGCCATTTTGAATAAATTTTTGTTTTATTAAATTTTTTAAATCTTTTTATTTATTAAATCTTTCTTCATACGTAATAATGGTTATAAATACATAGTTGCTTTTTTTTCTGAAATAAGTTACGAATATGTAATGCTATTTGTGGTATTTAAAAGTTACCACACAACCTCTTGAAGTTTTTCAATATACGTCTGAATCAATCCACGTTGTTCACAATTTCAAACTTTTACATGAAATATGGATTAACCGTTAGGAAAATATATCAAAAGTCACACTGTGTATATTGCGTTATGTAATAATTACTATTACCTTGCCCTTGACCACAGATAAATAATGAGTTTAAGTATAATAGTTTTAAGTACATGTATATGTATTTAAATGTTAAATTAAACTACCTATTAAAGTGATACTTTAATAAGTTGTATTTTTTTTTTTTTTTTTAATACCCAAAAAATGAACATGAGGAAATTACGAAAAAAAAATAGTTTATTATGCATTAAATATTATTTAAAACAATACTCCATGTAAATTTTGTTCGTTTCTTAATTTACCGTATTAAATGCCAAAGCGAGTTAGGATTTTCTGCGCTGATCAACGTAAAAATGGACAGGGGAAAAAAATTACAATCAAATGAGAGTATGTATTTCTAATATTACACCTACTATTTAAAAAATCTGTCAAACGCACCAGCCACAAATTTTATTATGTTATAATATGTAATTGTAAAATGTTATTTTGTTTTTAATTGAAAGGATTACAGGAAAAATTATATTCTGAAACTAATACACAGCTCCACCTCTCGGTGAACGCTATAACATCAGGCGTCTGCTACAAGGAATTTGTAGGGGATTGAACAATCTTCCGTTGCTACCCAACAGTCCCGCCAGTGCGCAGACGTCAGCTTTATGCCAGCTGTCGACAAAATACTTTGACACAAGAAGCTTAACATGCATTGAAAGCTCACCTCCGTAGACTCACGTTAGTTTTGAGCGAATAAACCCGTCGTCAGTACGGCTGCTGCTACGGAAATGAGCTTTGAATGCATGTCAAGCTTGTTGTGTCATCCCATTAATTAACACATCATTAGACATTACTAAATTGAATGTCCCTATCTTTGTTGATAAATTTTTTTTTTTCAAAAATCTTACTTTTTACTTGCTCCTTAATAATAACCAAAAATTTAAACTCTCGAACTTAAGTAATAATAATAATTAAATGCTAAATTGTGAGCAATTACCATCATAAGTAAATTCAGAAAGCATAAACGGATACAATTACCTTTAGGTATCTGAATACGCACTTTTCAAATTTGTTTAAGTATGTAGAAGTTTCTTATTTCGGGATCATGAAAATTGGCAGTTAGACTTTTTGATGGCGCACATATGCTCTAGAAATGTTTCGCCATCTCTATCAATATTTTCTATATTTTGTTCACTGTATGTATTTTTATTTTAAACTTTTTCTTACCAATCTGTATATATTTTTATATTAGCATTAAGATTTTTTCCAAACTATATATCACATTATCATTAAAAATTTTTAAATTAATTATTTTTCTAAACTGTTATTGTATATTGCGTTAAGAGTCTTAACAATCTGTATAAATTTATATTAACATTAGGAATTCTACCAAACTATATATAAATTATTTTTACTGAAATGTATAGTATAGATTGTAGTAGCATTAGAAACTTTAAGAAATGTTTGTTTTATTTGTCATACACATTATTTAAATTCTTAACTATCCGCAGGGTCAATGACATCTGTAAAATTCGCGCGTCAGCAAAATTCTCTAGCTTGAATTATTTTAATACAAAAAAACATCAACGAAATTCATGTTACAACTTCTTCAGCTTCTATAAGTGAACAAACAATACAAAACAAAACGACGCATGCGCAAACGTTCCCGATCGGAAATTCTAGTAAATTCGACAATGCTTGTACAAGAAGCGTCAGTTTCTTCTGAACCGGTGATAGGTGTGAATGTGTGACTAAAAATTATTTTGCGCGTGTGATGTGTTTGAACATAACCTCCTTCCTGGGGGACAAACACCCGTTGGGGCGAAGCCCTAGAGGCCCCATTTTTAGGAAGGACTGATTCAACGTAACTAAGGTAACATAACCTAACATTTTTACTATGGCGCCGTAGTTGTGTATCGCTTATCGTTTATCGGGTGCCGCGGGTCGTTAAGCGATTTATAAATTTAAATTTCAATAAAATTCAAACTTTTATGTTAGGGACTTGATCGGAAGTGATTGAAATCTTTCGCGTCGCCATTTTTCATTTTTAAATTTCCCGGCATCATTTTTCGCCCGCAGCCATTTTGGATTTTAAAATTTCCCCGCCGCCATTTTGGATTTTTTAATTTCCCGCCATCATTTTTTCGCTCCACCTCCATTTTGGAATTTAAATTTCGCGCCGCCAACATTTTAGATTTTTAAAATTTCCCGCCACCATTTTCATGTTTAAATTTCTACCCGCCATTTTTTCATATTTAATAAAAAAGTGGCGGTAGGGGAAAGGAGGGGTTGTGGTGGGGGGCGTCGAAATCGCCGCAATACCTACTCATATTTATAAGGCATTTGTCCGAATAACACCATATAACTGTATACTTTACAGGCCTTGCAGACCTAGGGCAAGTTTCACAAACATTAAGTTTTCATAAATCCTCCGTCACATTTTTCTAGTCCTTCCTTTGTGTGTCTTATGAATTGGTTGATGTTTTAGAACCATTTTGTCGTTCTGCTACCCTTTAATCTAGTAACCAGCTTATTCTCTGCTACTTCATTAGTTGTGTGATGCTCGGTTCTCCTTCCTTTGAAGTTCATCGTTTCGTTTGCTTTTCTTCTCCATTCTTCCTCTATCTTTCAGTATCTTTCGTTCCCAACTATTCAATTTTTTTTTCATTTGTATTTTTTAGACACCACACTTCACTGGCATATGTAACTTATTACTAATTTGTAAAGTCTTCCTTTTGTCAAACCATATACGCAATACTGTGCCAATTTTCACGAGCAATTCACGTAGATAATTAAAATTTTCTACGTCATCTCGTTTCCGCTCTAGAACCGGAAGTTGAAATTTCAAGATGTTTTTAAAATTAAAAAAAAAGCACACCGTCTTCTTATGAAATTAAAGCATTTTTTATAAAAATTAATAGCAGTAAAAAAGCGAAAGTCAGTTCTAACTACATACTTGCAATATGTGTATTTTTTTTTTTTTTTGATGATTTGGTTAGACTCGTGTTTCACACATGTATGTGGTTTAAGAGAACGCCTTTCCAAGTCTGCTACTTTCGTCAGCTCCTCCCTTTAATTGCACTGATGTATATTACATAGCTTAAGTTTTAATAAATAATATGAAGAATCCGGAAACTTATCTAAATGCTGTCATAGATAGCACATAACCAGTTGCATATTTTCTAGCTTTCAGACGCCTTATATTTGAAAAGTTAGCCTTTTAAAAGTTTTCTGGCAGTCAGACAAATTTGGTTGCTGATACGGAAATATAATAATATAATCAGATGTAATGGATTCTCTTTCAAAAAATTATATATATATATATACCATTTGAAACCAAAAATAAGAAGTATTGCCAAAACGAACCAAATGGAAGAATTTTAAGGAAGCAGTAACAAAAAAAAGCTTTGGTGTTGCCTCCTACAAAGTGAAGGAAGAATTGTGAATGTCATCGTTGGAAAGACGAATGTGTGAGTGCTTAATGCAGTTAGAGCTTAGAGCTTGTGCATATACATTTGTCTAATTTTAAATGACAAGCCCTAACAATTTACTTTTAGAATTAGGTAATTTATGAAATT
>JAFFZR010021282.1:0-13912 GCA_018397195.1 Lethrus apterus | reverse complement strand
TATGATGCACAAATAAGCCGCACCTGTTATGGTGAAACATTAGTACAGACGAAGCTTCTTTAAGAGCTACTTCCTCCTGTGTCCGTCCCCACTTGGTAGCCTTTGACCCCGAAAAGTGCGAATATAATAAATTCTTTACCAACTTCGCTCTTCCAGTTGTCGTTCGCATTTTGCAAACTGTACCAAAATGTAGTTTTTATTTTTTTTTTTAATATGTTTACACAAATTTGCTTGTATACTCAAAATTGAATTCTAAGCAACTTTTTCAAGTAACTTTTTGGGATATCATGTCATCTAACCTCACTTTTTGCAGATTAGTAGCATATTTTTTCAATTACCCGCCATACTAGTGGTCACGTGACATAAGTCAAAACGAATTTTTGGGTTTGTGAACATACACAACCTATCGCCCAAAACGAATTTTACCATATTTCAATAATAAAAAAAATTCCCATGTGTTGCAACATTTCTGCCGGTCACTGTATATACTTGAAAGAAGAACAACCACACAGAATCGTGTCTAATATTTGATGATCAAATATAATTTAATTATGAAAAATTATTAAATATAATTTAATTTTTTGGTAATTCATACCGACATATGCTCTGATACATATTAAACAGATTGCTCCATTACAAAACGTGGTTTATGGAAAGTGACACCTGATCGGATCTATATAAATCACACGCCGGCACAATTCAATTCATTTCAGTCTTAACATTCCGATAGCATTCCCTTAGGACAGTGGACGAAACGTTGGCAACGAGCACCCAACAACGAACGCGGTTTCATTTCATTCACAATTCACAATTTACAATTTACAATTTGAGAAAATAATGTTTAAATCTTGAAAGCAAATTTATGTTATAAATGACACAAAATAATAAAAACACTGTTTTATAATGTATTAAAAATGTCCTCAGTCCACTGATTACACGAGTATTCCTAAGGTGTACCTTCTTAGTTCTATTAAATAAATGCAGCACTCGTCTCAAATCATCGAGTGTTCTGGGTTCACTTAAATAAACCGCAGATTTCACTCCTTAAGAAAGTAAAGAAATATAGAGATGTTAAATCTGGTGATCGCATTGAAATAAAAGCCTGCTGCTTTTTTAAGTTCCGGTAAAACCCTATTGGATAAAATTAAACGTATGTAGTCCCTATATTTTTGTCTATAAAACCTGAAAGCATAATTATATTTGATTGACTATTTAATTACATTTATTTATACATAGTTCGAATATTGTCATCAATCATCATATCAGACACAATACATATACATATATAACAATTAGCCTATAAAAACAAACACATACTGACAAAATGTACCGTCAATTTCGCACAAAATTTATTATTAACAACACAATAAAACAGTACAGAAATACTGGACATAACTTCAAACCTGATTTAAAAGATTGGGCCTTTACATTCACGTACACCTGCTCATAGCGTCTGGGCCAGGTCGATTATAATGTTTGCGTTTTATAAATAAACAATAAAGCTAGAGTTTTCTGGTATAAGTCAATAAAGGGTTAATGTAATAAGGCGGATTGTCAGTTTTCTATTTGCACAAGATGTGTATAATTACCGTTATAATTATACCTACATATTATTGTCAGTTTTCTATTGTAACAAGATATGCCTAATTGCCGTTATTGGACATATGGTAAGACATGGTAAGACACTTTATTAGCCTCAACAACAACCTTTCTGGAAGCAATCTACTGATTTTAATTCAAATTTATTGAACAAATACTCCTATTTTTATAAACTTTTTTTTACATAGGTTGTTGTATATGGACATCTCTGGTTAAACTGATTAAACACAAGTTCTCCCAATAGTTTCGTTTATTTGTCAATAAATAAAGAATAATATGTAAAATCCAACTTGACAATTGTTTGAATTTTCATATGCCACTATTCAGAAATAACCCAAAAAACACATTATACCTATAATGAACATAAAAACGTTGATACCAAGAAAATGGTAACGCACAAAAAAGGCTTTTGGAAAGAAGACATTGGCCCAAATTAGCAGTACTTCACGGACATAATAAATAAGACATAATCTAGGCGCCTCATAGTTTGCCTGTTTCTAATCCAAAATTAATACCACGGCTTTTATTTATAAAATATTAAAAAACCAAAAATTTAAAAATATTCAACATATTTTAAACAATATTAATTTCAAGTAAATTATATGTTACATGAAATACATAGTTTTAGAATGTAATGTAGAATTTCAAAATGTTATTCTAGATTCTCCTAAATATATTAATAGATTGGTTTTTCGGTATAATATGTATAATGTATAAGTGTCTTTTTGATCGGCTTTTTTTTTTTTTTTTTGAATAAACTAGCCAATTATTAATTACTTTGTATTGAGTTTTCGGGAATAAATTTTGCCTTCTTCAGAATATCTAAAACCTATTTTATGTTTCAACGTACATATTTTGATTAAAATAAGATTTATAATTTTTTTTTAATTTAGTTAATGAGAAACTACTTAGAAAGAAGAAAAACGTGATTTTTTGTTATCTTGCCCTGAATTTAGAAATATTGTATTAGTAAACGCAAAGAGTACTTTACAAATTAATAATTACCCAAAAAACCATATTAAAAAAATATGTATTACATATAATGAATATGTAAGTTTTTTAACTTTTCATACGTAAGTGCTCCAACTTTTGTCGGAAAGATTTTTATTTTGCATGAGCAATGGTTGCTTGGCAATTAAACGAGACTAATTTTCCACTGAAAGTGGTCGAGTTTAATTGCCTTTAGCAATCATTGCGAATAAAAAAATAAAAATCTTGCCCGACAAAAGTTGAGTACGAATGATCTTTGGTTGGAGAATTAACCGAATGATTTATAACACTGACATCTGTCAAAATGACATTTAATGTATTTTTAAAGTTTTCTTGGTTATTACGCCACAAACCTATGACGTAGCGACAAGAAAAGCACCATGAATCTTTTCAGTATAAGATTGTTCTGATTGGTGCATGTGATCTTGGTTTTAAAATATCATTGGTCCACGTCATCATGTGGATAATTCTCAGTATAAGATTGTTCTGAGTGGTGCATGTGATCTTCGTTTTAAAATATCATTGGTCCATGTTATCATGAGTATAATTCTCATATAAAAAGATAAAAATTTACCAGAAAGATAAAATATCACAAACATGTGCAAGTGCATGTCTACTGATTGAGCTCGGTAGACCGCGCTGTATCGCAGCAGTAAGTATCATGGATCAATTTTTTGAGGACGAAGTTCTACTGCTGATGACGAAACAAATGAACCTCGATAAGTACTTAACTTATGCTATACCTATAGCATTATAGGTATAGTTATGATATAAGGCGTACAGTACAAGATTGAAAAAGAGTGCAAAAGTGCAAAGTTCTTATTAACAAAAACTAAGAATTGTAGAGAAAGTTTTGTCTCTAACAAAGTCTATGATTTTCTCCATGTGGTTATTGTTGCTGATGTTGCTTCAAGCACTCTCTGAACCCCGTCCAGTTGTGTGTGCAATCCTCTCGGTAAACAGCGATATATCGCAACGAATACCGCACCGACTATGTCGTCCCGAACTTTTATTATGTCTATGTGAGGGAGCCTCAATGCGATTCCATTGTTTGGGCGTCACTGGGAGCATTGAGCGAATGCTCGCCAAATGATTTGAGGCAATTCACCAAAATTCGTGTTATACATTACATGTTCCGTTACATTTACATTCCACATGTGCATAGGCGCCCTTAGAAAGTTAAAATGCTGTGTGTTAAAAGATATTTTAATATCACTTACGGTATAAGAGGAAAATAAGATAAATTAATAAACGTTATAAATATATATTTTATTATTTATTATATATGAAGTCTTTTATTAGTTAGTAGTTCACGAATAATAAGATAAGTATTTATACGAATAGAAAACTGTGTGCAGCTTCTAGCGCTGGATCTCACTGAATGTACCCAAATTTAAGACTAGTTTCAACATTTTAATCTACATCACACGTTATTATTTTATTTTTTATTGTTGCAAGTTAGAAAATAGTACAATAGGTCATGCTTTTAAGGAACAATACAGTCGTGTGTGTATTAGGAACAATGAGAAAGAACAAGTGCATATATAATTAAAGGGATGAATATTTTATATTACTGATTCATAAAATAATTGAAATTTTTTTAAATACATCTTCTCTAAGCGCATATTATTTATACAAGTATATTCAGTTTAATTTTAATAGCACAAGATTAAAGAAAGTCTTCATTAATTTTCAATTGTTCATGTGACCACACGATTTCTATACTGTGTTCCTAAATGTAACATATGTTCAATTCAATTCTGTAAACTTTTTAGATTCGGTTATTGCAGTGATTTTTTAGTGACTAAATAAATGACGGTATAAATTAAGTGTGATTGAGATATAGAATATTTCAGAAAATATAATTACTGTTAACATTATCCAACCAACAGAACTAACATTTTTTTTGTATTTCATGGAGTACAAGAGTCATAGCAGAATTATGTAATGTAATATATGAATACGAGCAGTTAAATAAAACATCGACAAATACGAACGATAATCAAAGGAAATGCCGGAACAAATCCGCGTCAGCGGTTATAATACCTTAAATAAAATTTCCATTTACTGCTTTTACTGACATTCATTTAACTGGATTACAATGAAAACATCCATTCAAATTATATTTGTTAATAGCATATTGAAACAAAACCCTTAACCTTATTAATGTAATACAATTATACTTAGCGCAACTAAATTTCTGTTTTCTATTAAGGTCGTTCTGAATTTGATTGAAACGCGCTTTACAAAAGAAGTATTTTTTTGCAGTATGAGGATGTAATAATAACCAGATTATTAATTAAATATTACTCTGCGGCCGCATATGTATATATTTTGTAATCGCTTTCCTGGTAATGTAATACCAGGATAATGTGAGTAATATACAGATTACTGATCCCATTTAAGATTTCCAAGGGGGTGGTTGGGGGGAGTGGGGGAGTGATACATATTTAAGCAAAACGTCAAAAGATGTCTCCTTTGTAATAGAAATTGAGGTTTTTTTCGTTATCGCCTTATTTTTTGAGATATCCAGAGTGGGTCTTTTTCAAAAAATCACCGCGTATGGGTAATATGGTTAGAAATGAGAATTATTAATTTCGATTCAATTCATAAAAATAAATATAATTTGTATATTGTGGATGAAATGATAAGTAATAATAACAACAGTTAGTAAATGCAATTGAAAATAAAAGAAGTCTAATATGGAAAAATATGAACATGTAAATAAAGAATTGCGAATTAAATCACTTAATTAATGAGGCAATTGATTCATTTTTTATTTGCCTTGTGTCTTATCATCAGGTTATTGAATGATGATTCAAATTACAGTCAGAGTGTCAACTCGTTATTATTATTTTTATGGATATTTTAGTTTAGTTTATGGATGACAAGCAAAATATTATATAAAAATATAATTATAATTATTGGTAACATATTTTCCTTTACAGGGTTTATATTTAAGATGAGTTGTTATTTGCTTGTCTGATTACATTATTAGAAATACTGTTTTAGCATTAATATATATAATCACAAAGGTCCTTCTTATTCAATATGACTGAATCACGAGTGAACACTCGTTAAGTAATATTTTACTATTTAGTGACATAAATACTAGGACAAAGTGCTTGATGTGCTTAATTAGAACAAACTATAATTGATTATGTTGTAGGCATATTGCAAAATCTGGCATATTATAAAATGCCTGGTCAGTTTGTAAAAAGCCGGCACATTGTACACGAAAGCGTCAGTTTACAATTTGATTAAACAGTTTCAGGCATTTTGTAAAATGCCAGGCATATTTTGAAATGGGCTTAATTTATATATTTACTATAAGACCGACTGATGGCTACGCAGGTTATAAAACACTAGAAAATTGTGTTTCGACTCGTTTCCAAGTTGTGAGAGATTAAGTATCTAGTTAACCTTAAATTACTGAGAATGTGGTGCTGTGTTTTGCGGTAAGCAATATTGCTAAAAAGTTTTTAAGACGTTTTAAAAATGGATCTAGAAAGCTGTGTTCAGAACATTTACGTGGTAAAATTGATGGAAAATTAAAATTTATTAAAAACGCTATTTATAGACAGAATGAAGGCATATAGTTTAAACTGTAAAAATGTTTTCAAGAAGCCGTGGGATATAAGCAAAGTGCAAGATGTTGCAACTGAATTAAATAGCGCAAGATTAGTTTATTCTACAGGAGAAAAAAAAAGACATGTAAATATAATATTCCCCGAAGCGTTCTCGAAATTTTTGTTTCTTTGTACAGAGAATGATGTAATGTAAAAATTACAGAATCGTAAAGGCATGGTCGTGCGTCCGATTTTGTCTAAAGATTTTAATACCCGTGGACAGGCGGATCTTGTCGATCTGCAGTCTTTTGAGGATGGCGAGTATAAATGTCTGCTTACCTATTAGGATCATGCTACTAAGTTGCAATAGAATTATTCAAAATTTTGTTTGGACCTGAGTTTACGGCATTATTTATAGAGGAAATAATGGAATTCCTGACTGCAGCATAGTTCATCCGCAGAGCCAAAGTAGCGTGGAAAGAAGAAACCAAGATGTAGAAAATATGCTGCGTGCTTGGACGGCCGATAGCAACTCCACTCAGTGGTCATTTAGTTGCTATTTTGTACAGTGGCAGAAAAATGCCTCTTTACATAGTACAATTGGAAGACCGTCATATCGTTCAGTGTTTGGCAGTGATCCGAGAGTGAATTATAATCTACCAATTTACCCGAATCAGTTATTAAACAATTGCGCATTGCAGAGAATCTAGAAAATATTTATAATAAATCTGTACCAGAAGACGAAGCCAAGTACATTAGTGAAGAGGGCGAGCTATTTGTAGAAGAAAAGATTTGTCAAGAAAAAGATTCAGGAACAAATCGAATACAGAATAAAATAGACAGAAGTGGGAAAAAATCTACAACCTATGCAGTGAACAGGTTATAGAAGCATTTTTGTGCGCAACATATAAAAATTGTGTATATCTTAAATGTTTTCTACATCTTATATTGGACAGAAGTTTAACAGGGGTCCTTGGATTCTCGGAACATTTTGGGCAAAATAATTAAAGTCAAGAATGGGGCATTGAAAATAGGAAATAATGGAGAAAATATTAAAAACTGGTTTTCGAGAAGTGACATTCATTGACATTCATTCATATCACCCTTCGAAGAGCAGTTTCAAATCAGTTTAAATTTGCAGGACAAGGTTTTCAAAAATGTACCTGCAAGACAAGTAAAACTCAATGTTTAACAAAGAAATGTGAGTGTACAAAAAATGGCGCACTTTTTTCGTCAAAATGTAGTGTATCGTGTGCGAATAAATGAATAAATTACTTTATATTTATCTTAGCATTAAAAAGAATTTTGGCTGTATGTGTATCGCTTGTCGTTAAAATAAAATCTATCTTTTATAGTTTTTCTTAGAAATATGTATTATGTTTAGTGTAGATTTAGTTACTAATAATAAAATGAAACATGTTTGGTTAAAACTCTTTTTTAATTTTGAACACAATAATTTATACGAGTGCAAGAGTATACAATGTACAAATACTTCTGAAAAACTTAGGCATATTATAACATTAAATAATCAAATCAAGTCATATTATAAAACAATAATTGCTGCCATTTCACAAAATGCCTGAAACTTTGTAGTCAAATTGTAAACTGATGTTTTCGTGTACAATGTGCTGGCTTTTCACAAACTACCTAGGCATTTTGTAATATGCCAGATTTTACAATATGCCTACGACAATTATACCAATGAAACATTGATTTCCATATTAAGTAGTGTTGTAAAATGTAAATTTAACTTTTTAATATTGGATTAATTTACAATGTTTATTCTTCAAAACGAAAACTTGTACATAAATTCAAATGTAAATTGTTTGGTAATTTAATTTCTGTAATAAGGTGTATAATATAAAATTTAAGTGGAAGTAGGTTGTGTTAGGGGGCGCTCTAAGACCCGGCGCCAAAGCAGCAGCAACGGCAGCGGCGCCAATTTCCGTAAATTACACGTAGCTTTGTTTTCAGCTCTCCGCACAAATCTTCCCAGAAAGCAATTTCAGCCCGAAACGGGAATAGTTACGTTTTTCGCAGGCGATAAAGATTCATTACGTCGCATATTCGCTACCGACATCGGCCAAAAATTTACTTTGCCATTCGTTCCTGTTAAATAAATGTGTTTACGGTGACGTACAAGAAAACAAAAATATTTGTTCCATATTATATTAATGTTGTTTCATTAACTTTTATTGGTATATTTGTAAAGAAAAAAATTTAATTTGGACAATTTAATTATTTCATATTTCTTATTTTTCAAAACCTTGGTTTATTCGGGTGGTAATAATTTTTTCACAAGCTTTTAAGAATTATAATATAAAATTATGGATTATTTGGAGCCGCCCATTTTTAATTTGTAGTTTCCCGTTCTGTCACACGTGAAACTGAGTTATGGATACACTTTGGTATTTCAAGTTTGTATGACAATTTGAACATTTTCTGTAAAATTTTCAGTTAATATCTCAGTTACTATGGCCAGACGCAAATAGAACCTTATTTACTAATAAACATTTTAAGACAAATTTTTTCACCAAAACATACATACGTACATTATAATAAATTGGACAATGCTGTTTTAGTATACTTCACCCTTTATGTTTCAACGTAGAATACTATATATTCTTTTAATAATTTGTATTAAATAACTCTACAGGGTATTTATGTCTAACACAAATAAAATTGTATATTTTAAATTTGTCATTTTGTATAAATTGTTTCTCTAACTATTCTAGGAAAAATTGGTATAAAATAGCAGTATAATTGTTTAATAAATCTACAGTGAAGTCTGTATAAAACCTCGTACTTACCTCAATCTACTTTTAATACTTCATAAATGTTTTGAAACGTATGTACAATTTTGAAAAAAGCTTTGTACATTATCATTAAATATGGGTCCTGGAAACATATGCGCATATCTGGTGACTCACTGTTAGACAGATAAAAACAGATATTTATCAATATTTAAATTGTGTGCGTGTGAACGTAAACTACATTTACCAATTTAGCATAAGTCAATGCGTCTCGTCGTAAACCCAATATCCCTCCATATATGGCACATAGCAGACAGTTTGATTAAGTTCATTTCTCGATTTGAATAATTGCAGTAACCAAATACGAATTAGATATCCACTAGCATATGGTGTACAATTTCTTTTTTCCGGACAGCAAATGCATTACCTAATAGTTAGTTATATCTATAAACGGAGAGCGACGTAGAATTTAACATTTAAATCGGATGATGCCATGCTTTTTGAAATATCGCTCTTAATGAAATATCGTCTTAAGTATTTCCATATATCTTAATAAATAACTAAGTCTTTGTAATGTTTATTTTTGTTGTTTTGTCATCTGAATTGTGTTTATTTTTCATTGCATTGATGTAACATAAAATGTTTTTAATTGCTGTGATTTAAATACCAAATTTATTGATTTATATTTCTGACTTGCAAATGTCTCAGAGGTACGTGAATATAAAGTGAAGAAATATTACATACATAACGTACATGGTGTGTGTGATGAGTATTGCTTTTTATTTATTAATTTGCATAATGGCTGTTATAAGAAACAGCGTGTTTCGAAGAAGAAGAATAAAACGGCGAAAATTCTATTCCGCAGATTATGTCTTTAATAGGAAACTACTAAAGGAAATCCAAAATATGAATTATGCACAACATCCGTTTCACGAAGGGGGGATAAGTGCTCCTTTTTTAGACGTCCTAATTAATGGTCGCCCAGGCAAGACACAATGTTTGTCGTGAACCTAACCTCACAGATAGGTATGTACACTTAGAGAATCTAGTACTGGGACGGACATTGACAAGTATTTTGGCATATGCCTTACAATTAGGCAACACTAATTACGGTAAATGTATAGCCTCTGCCCCTGTCCATATACTAGATTCTCTAAAGCTGCTTTCCTTTCGCTACGAAGAGCGACTCGGAACCGATTCGAAGCGCTACGCACAATGTTCTTTTCAAAACAGCTGATCATTTAGGAGTCGCCTAAGCCGGTTCCCCCTTACCTCTCAAGGACCGCCGCGATGGTTGAGGCCCAAGCACCGGCGAGTTGGCGCGAAAACGAATGTCCTTTGAGGAATAATGTCTAAACACACATATTATATCATATAGAGAGCAAATGAATTATAAACAATAAATTTGAAAAAATTACCTGCATTACAATAATTTTTGCTTTTAATATTCGTTTCACATTCATAATTGAGGTTATGATTCTCAAACATTTGATAACTTTGACAGTTCTGTAATAACGCCCTCGACCAAACGCAAGAGAAACATGTTCCTTTGAAGTGTTTCTTCGAGGCGACTCCGGGGCGGTCATCCTTTTAAATAAATTAGAGAGATGTATAAGGAGCAATTCATTATAATAGTTTAAATCATGTCTACGACATCGAAAACAAATAGTTCGGGGAATTACTTATAAATAAAGGAGTTTTCTAAGCCTCCATTCTATTCCATTCAGACGACTTGGATAAAGTGTTTAAAAACATTTCTATTTGTAAAAGACAAGCAACACAAGTAAACACAAGTAAACTAAAAATAGAAAAGAGCTATGAAAGTTTAAAATGGAAAAAGAGCGAGTGAGTTTTAAAGACTGAAATATGGTTTTCTGAAACAATCTAAAATTGAATTCTGATAAAAGTCAAAAAATAACATTTTCTTTGATAAATCAGAACGATGATTCAGTGAAGCTTCTTTTCTTTTATCTTTGAACTGGTTTAATCATATAAATAATGAATGTACAAAAATTAAATGTTACAATTTATGTAATACGTGTGTTAAAAAAATCAAATATTGACACCGCCTTACTGCATCAAAGTTTTATAAATTATGATATAATACTAGTACTTTTCTTGCAAATAAATAGATTTGTACCAAAAGTGAGTTACTTAAAACAATATAAACCATTATTTATTGCGTTAAATATTATGATAGTGATGTCTTTATACATTCTTAATTGCCTTCTGTGCGTGGAAGCAATCAAATTTGAAAACCGATTCAGATGTACATTGATGTGTACCAGAAAACATGAAGCGTTGTCAACTCTATTTCACACACTAAACATATAGGAAGTAGCAATGTTTTATTATCAAATTGTGAAACATTTCAATAAATTGTCAAGAGATACTAAGAAATAAGGAAATTTAATCTCTATTTCCTCGAGCTGTTTACATATATTATAAGCGAGTTCATAAATTGTAATACTTTAAGTTTTGCTTAGGTATCTTTTTATTTGTTTCGCCTTTTGCTGTGTACAAGTATTTGTCTCTTGGACGGTCTCAAACATTTATATTTATGTACTTATTATAAAGGGTGTTAATAAAAAAACTTTGCACACTTTGGTAGGTGATAGTGAAGTTCATAACAAGAAAAAAGTTTTAATACTTTGAGGTCCAATACTCATTGGTTTTGGAGATACGGCTTTAACAAAAAAACTACAAGAAACAACGCATTTAGCGCACTCTAAAGTTATCGTAGAAGATGTTAAAACTATCGTCCTTGCTCTTGTAAACAAAGTAAACTTATTCGCCTGGTACTCACATGGGGATTATTATCTACAGCTTGCAAAATTATCTCTGCGATGTTTGGCGTACGGACTGTACGATGTCTACCACTGTCTGATTTTGGTGGCTTAAAGCATCCTGTTTCTCTGAGCCTACGGTCGACTTTTTGTAAAGTTGGACGAGATGATATCTCTGTTGGTAAATTCGTCTGGCTTCACACGAATTTCGACGAGCTTCGCCATAACATAAATTCATATCGGCGTATTTCGCACATGTAAATTGAACCATTCCGAAAATAATCTAGCTTAAATAGTAATGTTCTTGTTGTTCTTTGTATTTTGCGATTGCGATTGTTTTTTTTATCGTCTTCGTTTATATAACTCGATATCGCATTCAACTTTAAAGGTGTAAAAAAAAATTAAAAATTCCATACCTCGAAAACCAATGACTATTGGACCTCAGTGTATTAGAATTTTTTCCTTGTTATGATCACTACCACTTACTAAAGTGTGTAAAGTTTATTTATTAACACTCACTGTATAGAGAAATAAATTATTATTATTATTATAGTAAACATCATGTGTCCTACGTTCTGAATGTGCAACCACGGCATCGACAATACAGGGTGAGTCATAACGTACGGAGGAGACTAAAAGGGTACTAAGAGAAGACCAAAATAAACATGTTTTCTTAGTAAACTTTTGACAAAAACACATTAACAAGAAAGTTACAGCAAGTTAAAATTCTTATAAATTAACGCCCACTTTTTGAATACCACTGATATTAATGAGGAATCAGTGTTTTTCGTTTCCATAGAAACGAACCTTTTATAAACTTTGATAATTTTCTGTCACTTACATTTTAATTGCAGGAATTACCAACAAATAATAACGAAAAAAATCAATAAGTAATGCATTTTTAATTATTGCAACGTTATTTCTTATTACTTAAACATTAAAACAAATTGCATTTACAAAATATGTTCGAAATGTTGACCATTCATTTCAATGCATAATTGTGCACGACGAATCCAACTTCCCGATAGTCGTGGAAACTGTTGGCGTATGTACTCTGTAGCAATATTAATGCGGTCACGTAATTGTTCTATGGTATCAACTTCGGTGGCATACACCATTCCTTTCATACATCCCCATAAGAAAAAGTCTACGGGATTTAGATCGGGACTACGTGGGGGCCATGGAGCAAAAGCGCCTCGACCAATCCATCTTTGGGGATAGGTGATGTTAAGGTAATCTCGTACAGCACGACTAAAATGTGCAGGACAGCCGTCGTGCATAAACGACATCTTGCGTCGCACATCTAACGAGATATCTTCTAGAAGTTCTGGCAGAACTTCTTGTAGAAAATGTAAGTAAGAAGGGCCATTAAGGCGTGCTGGTAATTCGAAAGGCCCTATTAAAATGTTATTCACAATCCCAGCCCACATATTTAAACTGAAACGCTGCTGAAAATTACTCTGGCAAATCGCGTGTGGATTTTCTTCAGCCCATATGTGGGAATTGTGGAAATTTCGAACACCATTCCTGGTAAAACAGCATTCATCCGTCACCAATACATTTAAGGGAAATGTTGCTTCTCTATTAGTACGATGTAGCAACCACTCGCAAAACTGCTGCCGCAACGGATATCTGTAGGAATCAGTCCTTGCACCCTTTGCAGATGGTAGGGGTGTAAACCATTGCTTCATAATGTGCGCGAAACAAAGGGCTGAGAAACATTAACTTAGAGGGAGCTTTGGCGTGTAGTGGTAGTTGGATAGGTATCTACCATTTCTAAAATATCTTCTTCAACATTCACCGCGTGTCGAGTTGGTCTTCCACCACAATGGCCTTTCTTAGGTTGTAAATTTCCAGTCTCTCTTCCACGTTGGATCACCCGAAGAAAAGTATTTTCAGAAGGCGTTTGTCGATGGGGAAATCGTTCTGAATACATAAGTCTTGCACGTCCAGCGTGCAAAATGAACAAAATCAGCAGCTCCATAAACAATAATCATATCTACGTATTCCTCGTTACTGTAATTAGCCATCAATTAATAATTAATAATAAACTATCTTAATAACTTGAACAAATTATTTAATATAATGACAGTTAAATGAATTGACACTTAAATAAATGTCAAATTTATATTTCTAGTTTTATTAATTAGTCAGCGGTTCTCAATAAGTAAACACCAAATATTTAAGCATTTTAAAAATAATTAAATAGCTGCTA